>CM037631.1:20628093-20718093 GCA_015227895.2 Colaptes auratus
AAAGTATGTACAGAAATTTTCAGGTACCAAAGAATGAGAGAAAAAAAAAATATTACCTCCAGGAATGAGCAAAATGATTTCTGAGAGAATTGTGCTAGGAAGAATCCAAACCCTCATGATAGTTTTTCTGCTCAACAGTTACACACTGTGTAACTGTTTGGTGTGCCGCTAGATTTGCGTGGCAAAAAGCTATTTTCTAGTTGTTGTGTTACTGAAGCAATTATCTTGTTGTCAGGAAAGATTGCAGTGGGATAAATAATTTGAGATATGCACAAGAACTTGGCTGGCAGCCTTTACACTTTCTATAAATGCAGGAATAATTTCCTCTCTCGTGGCATTCACTAGTGGTGTTGTGATGTATTGCTTTGAAAGAAACAAGAGTATTCCTATTTTAAGAAATTGTTTTCAACAATGGAGTAGAACAGCTTGGATTTGTATGTGAATAAATGCTTTCCTCAATACCCAGAAACTGTTTTCTGTGGTTTCACTGATATTAGACATTGAGATGTAAGTGTTCAGAAAAGAACAGAAATTATGTATTTAGGAATAAGGTATGTTATGACTGCCTTCAGTTAGGGAAGACTAAATAGCATATTTATTGATTCCAATAAGATGAGGACCCTATAATTCTGCTGATATGATACAGCACAAGCCAACCTCATGAGCTTCAACAAGACAAGGGCAGGGTCCTGCATGGGTCGAGGCAATCCCAGGCACAAATACAGGCTGGGCAGTGACTGGCTGGAGAGCAGCCCAGAGAAAGAGACTTGGGGGTGCTGGGGACGAGAAGCTCAACAGGAGCTCTCAATGTGCACTTGCAGCTGGAAAGCCATCAGATCCTGGGCTGCATCAGGAGAAGTGTGGCCAGCAGGTCAAGGGAGGTGACTCTTCCCCTCTACTCAGCTCTGGTGAGACCCCACCTGGAGTACTGTGTCCAGTTCTGGAGCCCTATTACAAGAGGGATATGGAGGAGCTGGAAGATGTCCCAGAAAAGGCCACGAGGATGATCAGAGGGCTGGAGCACTCTCCTGTGAGGACAGACTGAAGAGTTGGGGCTGTTCATCTGGAGAAGAGAAGGCTCCGAGTGACCATCTTGTGGCCTTCCAGTATCTAAGGGGCCTACAAGAAGGCTGGGGAGGGACTTTCAGCTATCTGGACATCATGGGTGATTCGACAGGGGCAATGGAGGAAGCTGGAGGTGGGAGATTCAGGCTGGACGTGAGGAGGAAGTTCTTCACCATGAGTGTGGTGAGGCCCTGAATGGTTGTTGAGGGAGGTGGTTGAAGCTCCGTCCCTTGAGGTGTTTAAAGGCAGGCTGGATGAGGCTCTGGCCCCTGATCTAGTGTGGGGTGTCCCTGCCCTGCAGGGGGGTTGGAACTAGATGATCCTTGTGGCCCCCTTCCAACCCTGACTGATACTATGAAACTAATCTGTAGTTCACTCCAATGTCCATGCTTTATTCTGTGTGTCTTACACTAATGATAAGTTTGACAGGTTCATTCCATTTTTCTCTAATGGTCACTGGCAATAATTCTCTTTTAGTATTGCTGATATTATGCTAGCCCTATATTCACTCTTCTGAGGTCATACTGCTGGAAAAAAAAAAGGGCAGGGGGGAGGCAGGGGATGGGGGGCAAGGTTGTTAATGATGCCTTAATATTCTGTGATGAATTAAGACTTTCCATCTGCTGCAATCACACACTTAAGGAAATATTTTCACTCTCTAGGTCTTTGGATGGCTATATTAAAAAGAAGGACAAGGAATTCCTCTAATTACATTGATCTAATGTTCAGAAGGAGAATCCTGATTTTGATCCTGGTAAGTAGGAAAAATAAGAGTTAGTTACTAGTTCCTCACTGTGTCCCTACTTATCATGGAATTACAGAATGGTAGGATTGGAAGGAACTTCTGGAGATCATTCAGTCCAACCCTCCTGCCAAAGCAGGATATTTAGGGCCGCTGCACAGGAGTGCATCTAGATGAGACTGAAAGTCTCTAAAGAAAGAGACTCTCTGGGCAGCCCATTCCAGTGCTCCAGCACCCTCACAGGAAAGTTTTTGCCTATGTTGGGGCAGAACTTCCGTGTTCCAGTTTGTATCCTTGCCCATCATCCTATCAGGCACTACTGAAAGAGGCTGGCCCCTTTTTCTTGACCCCCCCCTTCAGAAATGTATAAACATTAATAAGATCCCCCCTCAGTCTTCTCCAGGCTAAACAGTCCCAGGTCTTTCAGCCTTTCCTCATTAAGAACTGTTCCAGTCCCTTAATTGTCCTCATAGCTCTGTTGGACTCTCTCTAGTATATTCCCTGCCTCTCTTCATTTGAGAGCCCGAATTGAATGCAAATACTCAAGATGTGGTCTCACTATACCACTGTTGTGGTTCCAAACCAACAGAAATAAGATGACTGTCTTCTGGGACAGGCCCTGTGACTTCTCACTTTTTCCTCAAGTACTTTCTGTTTTCACTTTCACTTTGACCAGTATATTGCAGAGTTTTAAAAACAGACATTAGAAAGGTGAGGCGGTGAGGCTAACAGTGGAATATGGAAAACCTGGATTGTTAACAGCGGGGTGTTGTTGGGAGTGAGGGGCTACCTTATCCCATTAAGTCTTTTAAGTCTTTAACCAGTATGTACCTCAGCATGCAAGTTGGACAAGTGGACTGGTAAAACCCAGGCTTTTGCAAATTAAAAGTTCAGAGGAGCTTGCCATCTTCACGAATATAAATGGCTCATTTGTGCTAAGGACAAGGCAGCACCCAAGGAGGGGATGTGCTTATATATTGATTGCACATCTGACTTCCCTGGGGGTTAGTGGCTTAATCAAAGGAATGCTTAATAAACTCCTACATGCTAAGGTGGTGATTTTGTCTTTAAAAGTGCAGTGGAGATTGCTTATAGTTGAACTTTTACAGGATGTCTCCAAGTGGATCAGATAGCAGGAAAGGAAATAGTCCCTGCAGTTTATAGCTAATACACTGATGTATTATTTTCAGGTTCACCTAACCCCCAAGCCCTCAGCTTTAGCTATGAAATCAGCCAGAAACTTCACTTCATAAATGTAAGATTTTTATTAAAGTCACGGAAACGGTATCTAAATGTGTGTATTGCATATTCTTTCTTCTAAATGAAAAAGGGTGATACATTTGTTTGCTTAAATAAGGGCTCAGGGTGAAAAGCAAGGGAGGTGGGCCTGACCAGGTCGCCTTCACTCTACAGGGTCATGTTTAAATCACACTCATCCCCTAGCTGGCCCCAGGCTATGAGAGATCAAAATTGCAAAGGCTGTTATATGGTGCTTTGCCATTCAGCAACTGAGAGTCTTGGTTCCTCATGGGCTCAATGATTAGTACAAAGCAAAGAACAGAACTCTGTGCAGTGTCATTACTAGAAGTTCAGTATCATTACTTCGTGTATGTGTTACGGAAGTGCATCCGGAGCCCCTCGGAGGTTTTAAAAGCAAGATTGAGAGTCTTCAGGGGTACCTTGTACATGCTCAGGGCTGTATTTCATACCTAGAAGCATTCACTACACTTTTTTCAAAATGATAGATCTTTCAGTCTTTGTAAAGATAATTTCAATCAAGTGCCTGAAGGAGAAGACAGATCTGAAATAACAGAACTGATTCTCTATCACCCATGTGACACTCATTAAAAGACCCAAACACCACCTTTATAAAAGACCAAACTCATCTTGAAAATGACTGGATTCTCTTTCTCCCACAATCTATTTGTATTTCCATTAATTGTTTCTCTACACATGTATCCTGATTCAGAGTTATTGTTGTGCTGATAGCTGTGTCTGTACTTGCAACTAAACAGAACAGAAACAGAAAGCTTTAGCCTGAGCACAGGCAGGCAGTTGTCCTAGAATTACCATTTAACATGATCCATGCTGAAGTACTGACTCTGGCCAATTAGTACTGCCCCCCAAATATGCCCGGAATATGCTGGAGGTGTATGGGTGCAGCCACAGTCTGGAGAGTGACAGGTGTTCGGTGTGCAGATGTGAATTGTTTTTGACCAGCTTCAAGCATACAATGGTGGCCTGTATTTGTAATAATAGTAATAATAATAGTATATAATAAAAATAATAATAATAGTAATAGTAATGTTTGTAAATATTATATAAAAATCATATGATATATCTAGTCTATAACAATTATATAACAATTTATAATATTATACTAATATAAAATATTATTAATTAGTTAAGTAATTATGTTATATAAGTATACTTATATAGAATCATTATATAATTATTTAAACAAGTATATAATAATTATAATAATATTTATTATATATTATTATAATAAGATAAAGTAATTAATGTAATTATATTATTTATATAAAGAATAACATTAATAATAAGTTTTATAATTATAATTATTATAAAAAGTATTAAAAATATTATAAAATATTATAAATTATTATTACTACTACTACTATTAGTATTATGTTTGTAAATATTATATAACAATTATATGATAATATCTAGTATATAATTATATAACCATTTATAATATTATATATAATATAAAATTATTAATATATTAATTTTATATAAGTAAACTCTAATATATATAATTATATAATTATTTACACAGTATATAATAATTATAATAATATTTATTATATATAATTATAATAAATATAAAAGTAATTAAATGCAATTATATTATTATAATAAAGAATAACATTAAATAAGTTATATAATTATAATTAATATAAAATATTATAAATTATTATTAATTATTATTATATTATTATTATATACTACTACTATTATTATTATTACTATTATTATTATTAAAAGTGTAGCATCATTGTCCTTTACCTTTAAAAGCTCTTTACCATCCCTAATGATTTCCCTGATTTGCAGACAGCATCTTATCCAAACTCAGGCTTTTTGCAGCAGGACAAGAGCGACAAGCTCTTCTAGTTTCTAATAATTCCCTGAATCTTTCAGTGGGTACATGTTTAGACCCTTGGATGTGCTGTGCTTCCTTAGAAATGTGTAATTTCTTGCCTTATAAATTTCTGCTAGATTTTTCACCTTTGGCTCAGAGACATTCCAAACCACTCTCATTTCTAGTCTTCACACTCAATTCCAATTTATTAAATGATTTCTAGCTATTTAATGATAACTTGTTCTGCTGTCATATGTTACCATCTTTTCTATAATGACTTACTTATTCACCAAAACAAGACTCTAGCACCATTATTTCTTCTCAGTCTATACTAGCTAAAGAATCAGCTAATTATCACAGCCAGAACATAAGGTCACAAGCGTATTTACTATCCAAATTACTCTGAAGAGCTAATTCTGACCTGTAATATTTGTCTTAAATTAGAAGTCTTTCTCATCATCCAAACTGCTCAGGGTAATCAGCCACTGACCTCTGGTTTGACTCTCACTATTTCCACTGCCCTTTTACAAAATGACATGAACCCAAGGATATTCTGTTTTATCCAAACACTGATTTTGTATGTCCTGATATGTTACCACATCATCAGCATCTTATAACATCCAACCATTTTCATTATGTCTTTCCTATGTAGGTCATATTTTGTCAAGTCATGATTATGAAAGCAAGCCTACCTGGCCATCACTCTTATCTGTACAGCTTTTCCCACCTTCTTGCAACCATGCCTTTACACTTTCATATTTCTGTCTCCATGGCTATATTTCTAATGTTCCCAGTTTTCCTCTTCTAGTGAATTAAAACCACACAGAGACTGCACTTCCATGGTACTGAAAGCTTGCATTAGTAGTCTTGGCATTCCTAGCTCCTCAATATTCAAGTGGAATCAGGTCATCAAGAAAATTGTCAAAGAATATATTGCTCTCTACAACTACCTGAAGGGAGGTTGTAGACAGGTGAGGGCTGGTCTCTTCTCCCAGGAAACCAGCACCAGAACAAGAGGACACAGTCTCAAGCTGCACCAGGGGAGGTTCAGACTAGATGTTAGGTAGAAATTCTTCACAGAGGGAAGGATTTCCCATTGGAATGGGCTGCCTGGGGAGGTGGTGGAGTCACCATCATTGGAGGTGTTTAGGAGGAGACTTGATAGGGTGCTTGGTGCCATGGTTTAGTTGATTAGGTGGTGTTGGATGATGGGTTGGACATGAAGGTCTCTTCCAACCTTGTCTATTCTATTCTATTCTATTCTATTCTATTCTATTCTATTCTATTCTATTCTATTCTATTCTATTCTATTCTATTCTATTCTATAAATGTTAAAACAAACACTGCTTAACACTGTTTTTCTTCATTGATTAATTTTCAATAACTTGTGTCTTTATGTTTTTTTATTCTCTATGTATCAAAATCATCTGTGCCTGCACCAAAGTTCAATTCTTTTTCTTAGTCTGTCCTAGCGTGAATCACTCTCTCTATAGAGAGAGAGAGTGATTGCCCATTGGAATGGTCTGCCCAGGGAGGTGGTGGAGTCACCTTCATTGGAGGTATTCAGGAGGAGACTTGATGGGGTACTGGGTGCCATGATCTAGTTGTTTAGGTGGATTGGATTGGTTGATAGGTTGGACACGATGATCTTGAAGGTCTCTTCCAACCTGGATTTATTGTATTGTATTATTGTTCATGTTTCTTTTCAGCCTTAGGCATACACAGCCTTTCTTCTGGCAGGCAGTCTAACTTGCTGTGCTCTCCGTGTGTTCTGGTGTCACTTTTCCTCATTAGAGTATTCCTTTGTGAAAGGTTCAGGCTTGTCTTTCCCTGGTGGTGGAAAACATCTATCGTCTCCTGTTCTGCTTTCTTACTGAAGATAAATGTGCAGCTTTTTTTCTATGCTGCATCTTCTGTGCATTATCCTCATTCCCTCCCCAAATGGGTCCCAGGTTCTCATAATTTCTTTTACTTCACTATAGCATCTGACCTCTCTTTCTATTCTCTCCTTGTTTTGTTTTCTTTTTTTCCTTTCCTAAGGTTTCCAGGAAAGACTCTCCCTTCAACTTTTCTACTGCCTAAAGGAATCTTTTCCAGAGGATCACATTGTGTGTTGTTTTTGTTTTGTTTTGTTTTGTTTTGTTTTGTTTTGTTTTTGTTTTGTTTTGTTTTGTTTTGTTTTGTTTTGTTTTGCTTTGCTTTGCTTTGCTTTGCTTTGCTTTGTTTGTTTGGTTTTGCTTTGTTTTGCTTTGTTTTGTTTTGTTTTGTTTTGCTTTGTTTTGTTTTGCTTTGTTTTGCTTTGCTTTGTTTTGCTTTGTTTGCTTTGTTTTGCTTTGTTTGGTTTTGTTTTTGTTCTCCTCCTGGTTATCCTAGCCAGCTAGTTTTGAACAACTTTTTCATCTGCTTCTCCATTCTGTTCTCTATTCTTTTATTACATTCATCGGCATCTTGAGCTACTGGAAAGTCTCTCCCATTAGTTGCCTCCTAGTAATCTTCCCCATGAAGTCAAAAGATTAATGAGGGAGAAAAAATGCCTTCAAAGATCTATAACTAGTCAGGCTTTGCCCCCCCTTCAGCTTTAGGCTATCACCATCACTGGTCCCTCAAGAATTATTTTGAGCACATTATCTTTTAGATATCTGACTTGGAGACAGACATGAAAAGATTGGCCCTTGTACTTATGAAAAAACACACCTGTGTTCTGCTCATGTTTTCTGAGATTCTTTAATCAGCAGGCCATTTTTAAGCCTTTTGCCTTCATCAGAGACACTTGCTGTAATCAGATACCCCATGCCAAGCTGCTTGTTTAGGCACAAGTTGGAGCCAACACTAATGGGCACTGAATGTAGATCAGCGAGTCATACAGAAAATAGAGATACATTCATTCATTTATAGTTTTTAATACATAAGAGAGTTTGTTCTTTTCCAGGATCGGAAACTGCAAACTCTTGGTTTGTGTGGGTTTTGGTTTGGTTTGGTTGGTGTTTTTCCCTATGTGCTTAGCAGAGATAACATTTTTATATTTCATTACATTTTATTATGCCAGTGAGCATTTGTAGATCCATCTGTAGATGGGGAAACCCTCTTAATATGTAATAGAAAGTTCCTTAGCTTTTAATATTTTATTCTAGACCTTTAGCAGTGAGTTGAGTGTGTGATGAGAGGCAAGTAAGATAAGAATTTATTGGATCATCCCAACCATAACATATAGAATCACAGACTCCTTTTGGTTGGAAAAGACCTTTAAAATCATTGGGTCCAACCATTGTCTAACTCTGGCACCTTACAGAGTCCCTCACCAAGGCCCCTTAAGACACTGGAAAGCCACAATGGGGTTTCCTCCAAGCCTTCTCTTCTCCAGACAGAATAGCTCTAACTCTCTCAGTCTTTCTCCATAGGAGAGGACCTCCAGCCCTCTGAACATCCTCGTGGCCCTTCTCTTGACATGTTCCATCACCTCCAGATCCTTCCTGTAAGAGGGGCTCCAGAACTGGACGCAGTACTCCAGGTGGGGTCTCACCAGAGCAGAGGGGGAGAATCACCTCCCTCGACCTGCTGGCTATGCTTCTCTTGATGCAGCCCAGGATTTGATTGGCTTTCTGGGCTGCAAGTGCACACTGGTGGCTGAAGTCAAGCTTCTCATCCACCAGCACCCCCATGTCCTTTTCTTCAGAGCTGCTCTCAAGCCAGTTGCTACCCAGCCTATATCAGTGCTTGGATTGTCCTGACCCAGATGCAAGACCTTGCACTTGGTCTTGTTGCTAATACATTTATGGAATAATTTCTAGTTGTCTTTAACAGCTGGAGACAAATTAATTTCTGCCTGGGCTTTGCCCCTTCTAATTTTGTCCCAGCATAGACTCACAACAATCTTGTAGTGCTCCTAGGTGGCCTGGTCCTTCTTCCCATGACCATAATTTCTCTTTTTTTTCCCCTGAGTTGCAACCAGATGTCTCTGTTCAGCCAGACCAGTCTTTTGTCCCAGTGACTTATCTTTCAGCACATTGATGGCCTGTTCCTGTGCCTTTAAGATTTCCCTCTTGAACAGGGTCCAGCCTATCTGGACTTCTTGGCCTTTCAGGATTACCTCCCAAGGGACAACATCAACCTTCCTCTGAAACAGGTAAAAGTCTACCCACTAGAGGCAGCAGTTATGCTGACTCCTCTACCTCTCCAACAAATGCGAACCCTTACCATTTTGTGATCACAGTGCCCAAGATGACCCTCAAATGTCACAATGCCCACAAGTCCTTCTCTGTTCACAAACAGCAGGTCCAGCAGGACTCTTTCTCTCCTTGCCTCCCTCAAATTGTGTGCTGGGAAGTTATCCTCTACACACTCTAGGAATGCCTGGGACTGTCTAATATTTTACTGTCAATCTTTATTTAATATTTCCCCTTCCACAGAAATCCTTCAATTGTATAGCTCCTTAAATGTGCATGTCTATGCTTCTTTCAAAACCATTTCCTCCTTTTTCTTAGCAAGCTCAAATGTTTATTGTCCCAAGTCTCCATATTGGCCAGAACTTATCTGTAATAAACAGCATTGGTTCATTACTCCTTTAAATTTTCAACATATAAACATATAAAGGCTTGAGAAAAGCCTTTTATAAATTAATTTTGCACTGTATTGTCACAGTATCCCACAGCTGTTCTTCAACTATAAATATCAGTCAGTATTTATCCCCACAGAATTCCCCTTACCAAAGGGAAGTCTAGAATAGAATAGAATCGAATAGAATAGACCAAGTTGGAAGAGACCTTCAAGATCATCGCGTCCAACCTATTATCCAACCCACCTAATCAACTAAACCATGCAACCAAGCACCCTATCAAGTCTCCTCCTGAACATCCAATGATGGTGACTCCACCACCTCCCCAGGCAGCCCATTCCAATGGGCAATCACTCTCTCTGTGTAGAATTTCTTCCTAACCTCCAGCCTAAACCTCCCCTGGTGTAACTTGAGACTGTGTCCTCTTGTTCTAGTGCTGGTTGCCTGGGAGAAGAGACCAACCTCTGCCTGTCCACAACCTCCCTTCAGGTAGTTGTAGAGAGCAATATGGTCTCCCCTGAGCCTCCTCTTCTCCAGGCTAAGCAACCCCAGCTCCCTCAGCCTCCCCTCATAGGGCTTGTGTTCCAAGCCCCTCCCCAACTGCGTTGCACTTCTCTGGACATGTTCCAGCAAGTCAACATCCTTCCTAAACTGAGGGACCCAGAACTGGACACAGGACTCAAGGTGTGGCCTAACCACTGCAGTGTACAGGGGCAGAATGACCTCCCTGCTCCTGCTGGCCACACTGTTCCTGATACAGGCCAGGATGCCATTGGCCCTCTTGGCCACCTGGGCACACTGCAGGCTCATGTTCAACCTCCAATCAACCAGTACCCCCACGTCCCTCTCTGCCTGGCCACTCTCCAGCCACTCTGACCCCAGCCTGTAGCACTGCATGGGGTTGCTGTGGCCAATGTGCAGAACCCGGCACTTGGATGTGTTCACTCTCATGCCGTTGGATTCTGCCCATCTGTCCAGCCTGTCGACGTCCCTCTGCAAAGCCTCTCTGCCCTCCAACAGATCAACTCCTGCCCCAGCTTTGTGTCGTCTGCAAATTTACTGATGGTGGACTCAATACCCTCATCCAGATCATCAATAAAGATGTTGAAGAGCATGAGGCCCAGCACTGATCCTTGGGGCGCACCACTAGTGACTGGCCGCCAGCTGGATACAGACACATACAGGGACTGAATTAGCAAAGCTGTGATGGGTAGGTACTTTCAAATAGCTGAATTGGAACCACAAAATTTTGTTTCTTGAGAGGAGCATAGAGAGAAAGTTATTTTTAATAATTCTATTAAGATAAGTTGTAAAGTTCATATTTTAAAAGAAATGTTAGAAAAAATGGGTTTTTATATTGCTGATTATTCCATTTTCAGCCTTGTAGAAATAATGAGCAAAGGACTATTTATTACAGTTCACCATTCAGCTTTAGTTAAAATAGCTTTCTCTATTAAAAAAAAACCCAACACCACCATTAAGTTTTCACCTCCCTTCCTCTGCAAACCCCTCTATTTTTATTGAACTTTCTGATTAGAGTATGAAATTGTTACATAATGAAAACATTGCCATCAGCCTCACAGTATCATTTCTTCCACCGAGGAACAGAGAATTCAGCTGCAAAATTTCCAAGCTGTAGTGGGCAATTTTTACACTGAAAATACAATTGTTTTTATAATAATGTGACTCCTTGGTAGTGCTGATCCAAACAAGCAAATTAACAGGGCTGCTTTTAGCGAAAACAACATTTCCAGCTTCTGTAATTACTGTGAGAGAGCAGCAGTAGGTAATCTCTGGTACATCATGGCTCTAAAATGACACATTTATTGGGGACTATTATGGAAAAGGCATTGAATGCTTTCCAGCTTCATATCAAATGCCATTGTCTTCATATTACATTTTTGTGAAGGTAGTATGAAATTCCTCACATCTTTATTAGGACTGTACATAGAATAGAATAGAATAGAATAGAATAGAATAGAATGGAATAGAATGGAATAGAATAGAATAGAATAGAATAGAATAGAATAGAATAGAATAGAATAGAATAGAATAGAATAGAATTAACCAGGTTGGAAGAAACCTTTGAAGTCATCAAGTCCAACCTATCACCCAACACTATCTAATTAACTAAACCATGTCACCAAGCACCCCATCCAGTCTCTTCCTAAACACCTCCAGTGATGGTGCCTCCACCACCTCCCTGGACAGCCCATTCCAATGGCCAATCACTCTTTCTAGGAAGAACTTCTTCCTAACATCCAGCCTAAACCTCCCCTGGCACAGCTTGAGACTGTGTCCTCTTGCTCTGGTGCTGGTTCTCTTAACAGGAGGCAGTGGTAACCCAAATATATTATAGTAAAGAAAAACTGTTTCCCGTAATAGAGCTGCTCAAAAATATACCTTTGGATGAGATTTATTCACCTTTTGTGTACATGAAGATTTCTGCACACTGCCTCCTGTCAGTACAGAACAGGTTCTCCTAGCAATGCAAATTGGGTGGGTTTGTTGTTTCACCACCCCCTCCCCCCCCCCCCCAAAAACAATACTATTGAGAGCTACACATAGCTGATACAGAAATTGTCAAGTTTTTCTGAACTATTCCTGTAATTAACATTTAATATTTGGCCATAAACAAGAATCCACTATTTTTATATGAATGAACCAAAAAAAGTGATAAATTAATTAAAAAAGATAATAAAAAATAAGAACAAAATTGCGTTCTGTGCAATTCTGATATCCATTACCCAGGAAATGAGCATTAATATGCCAATGCATTTAGTCTTAGAGCTGTTGTCTGATTAACCCATTAAGAAAAAAAGGCTGAACCTCAGAAACATTAGCCTTTTTATTTTCTGCTCACTGTTGGAACAGCCCAGCTGTTAATAAGGAGGAACTTTCTCTAAAAGGCTCTTCTTTTTTTTTTTGCTTAGGACTCATCTGGCTTGAAGTCTGTTCCTAAACTTTGTGATTGCTTTCTGGGTAATTTTGATAAGTTAGATCATCTCCTCCTCTGCAAAACATACTTAATGGTACTTACCATTTCTGCAAAGAAATTTGAAATTTCAGATTGGGAAAGCATGGTATAACAGAATCATAGAATCAATAAGGTTGGGAAAGACCTCAGAGATCATCAAGATCAACCTATCGTCCAACACCTCAGGACTAACTAAACCATGTCTTCAAGTGCCACGTCCAATCGCCTCTTGAACACCTCTAGGGACTGTGACTCCACTACCTCCCTGGTCAGCACATTCCAATGGACAATTACTCTTTCTGTGATGAGCTTTCTCCTCACCTCGAGCCTAAACCTCCCCTGGCACAGCTTGAGACTGTGTCCTCGTGTTCTGTCACAGATTGCCTGGGAGAAGAGACCAGCCCCCACCTGGCTACAACCTCCCTTCAGGGAGTTGTAGACAGCATTAAGGTCTCCCCTGAGCCTCCTCTTCTCCAGGCTAAGCAACCCCAGCTCCCTCAGCCTCTCCTCATAGGGCTTGTGCTTGAGGCCTCTCCCCAGCCTCATTGCCCTTCTCTGGACACGTTCAAGTGTCTCAATGTTCTTCTTAAATTGAGGGCCCCAGAACTGGACACAGTACTCAAGGTGTGCCCTAACCAGGACTGAGTGCAGGGGCAGAACACAAGATGTAAAAATAGCTTAACATACTTCATAACATGCAGGTTAACTTTGTGTTGAACTGACCTCCTTCAGCTGAGCAGATGACTACAATAGGGCTGAAGGGACCATCTCCTTTGTTGTTGTAAACACCAACTTTCACTTCAAAAGGAGTAAGAGGTGGCACACTTTCATCTCTGTAGATGAACTTCGAGGCATCTGAAGATGTCACCATTTTTTCCTTCCAGCCACGTGTTCCATTAGGTCTGAAGGCTACAATATATCCAAATCCTTCTCCGCTCTGAAACTCTTCTGACACGGGCTAAAATACAAAGTTCCAGTAATGATCAGACAAGGTTTTACTAATTTGGAAAGCTGTCACTCAGTGGTTGTTTGTAATTGTATTGGGTTTGGCTGAGGTGGAGTTAATTCTCCTCACAGTATCTTCCTAGTGCTGTGTTTTGCATCAGTAGTTGATAACACAGCAGTGTTTTGGCTGCTGTTGAATAAGCATCCAGGCTGTTTCCTTTCAACATTTCCTTGCTGTGGTGGTTAGAGCCTTAACTGGGAGTTAAGAGCTCAGATAGGGGCAAGGCTGAGAATCTCTTCCCCCACTCTCCCCTCCTCCCTCCCAACAGAGAGGGGAAAAAAGGGAAGGAGCAAATCCACCAAACAATAATTTGGAGCTGGCTTGGAAGTAGAGAGGTAAACAGTTCTTTCTTTAAACAAAGTAAAACAAAACTATATATATATATATATATATATGTCAATAACAGGTAAGATTCACAAGGTCAAGGAACAGGGATGTATGGAAGGGGGACAAAGAGGAAGAATACAAAACCAGTTTCTATCTGAAGAGGTGCAGAGGCAGCAGGGAGAAGGATCAGGTCCGACCATGTGGCAGAGGAGCAGGAAAGCAGCCACAGTAGCTCTCATCCAGAAGAGGCAGGAGCCAAAAGGAGAGCTAACAGCTACAATGCTCTGCTCTTTATACCCTAGCTGGGCAGGGAGGGGACTCAGCTTCCCAGGGGAAAAACGCCCTCCAGGGAGGGTAAAGTACCCGCAAGCCCTCCATCCTGCTTTGTTTTGTTTGTTTCCAGAATGGGCGTTAACCCACCACACTTGCCCCAAGAGTGCCCCACTGAGAGGTGGGCAAGATCTTGGGAGGGGATATGGCTGAGCCAGCTGACCTAGACTGGCCAGAGAAGTATTCCATGCCATATGATGCCAGCTCAGATATAAGAATGAAGTGAAAGAAGGAAGTGGGGGGATTTAACTGTGGTGTCTATCCTCCTAAGGAATCACCAAGCTTAGAGACCCCTGCTTCCCGAGACTGACCATCGTCCTGCTGATGGGAAGTAGAGACTAACATCTGTCTTATTGCTATTGCTTTGTTTTCATTATTGTTATCAAAATTGCTTCTATTTTATTACTGGCTTTGTTACATTTCCCCCCGCCCATCCATTTTAAAGGGGGAGTGATAGAGTGGCGTTGGTGGGGTTACAGCCTCCAGGCCAGGGCCAAACCACCATAGTACTCTATCTGCTTGTGCGAGGGTGATACCTTAAAGTTGCACTACATGGTTTTATTTATACATGTGAACATATAGGCACAATTACTTCTGGAAGGAAGCTTGTAAGAGTTACATCAGCTAATCGCTGTGGTTAGGTCGCTGTCCTAGGGCTGAACAAACTCTTGTGCTCAGAAAGACTTTTTCTCCCACTTTGTGTTTAATTCTCCAATTAGGGACCTATTAGTGGAATAACCCTTTTAAATGGCCTTATTAAAAATATAGACCAACGAATTGTGAAGAGCTCCTAAGATATGATGTCAGTGACACCTATTACAGTGGGACTTTCATAGGTTTTAGAATAGAATAGAATAGAATAGAATAGAATAGAATAGAATAGAACTGAACTGAATTGAATAGAATAGAACTGAACTGAATTGAATTGAATTGAATTGAATTGAATTGAATTGAATTGAATTGAATTGAATTGAATTGAATTGAATTAACCAGGTTGGGAAAGACCTTTGAGATCATCGAGTCCAACCTATCATCCAACACCATCTAATCAACTAAATCAGGGCACCAAGCACCCCATCCAGTCTCTTCCTAAACCCCTCCAGTGATGGTGACTCCACCACCTCCAGCCTGTCTAATTTCTGCATCCAAAGGAGATGTCAGGCCTCAGGAATTTAAGTCTAGGGTTCTATTTGAGTCTTAGGATATAATGAAATGAATCTAGGTTTCTAAGTCTCAGACCAGTTCTCGGTGAAAAAAAATTAAATCTCATTTGTTTTTTCTCTTCCCAGAGGACCTGTGAAATGAGGCACTTAAACTGAGACACATGTGCCATAAGCTAGCAGCCAGCAAAGGGATTTATCTGTTGAGAGGCTGAGCACTGCTAAAGGTAAAGCTTATATGTCCAGCTGAAGGAATGGATTTTTTCAAGCTAATTTACTGCCTACATTTCTTATAAAGTCAATGGACTGATTTAGGAACTAGATTATGTTTAACAGCTGTCAGCATATTAGGCCTTTGGGAAATGACCAAAGAAGAGTGTCTAAACTCACTCTCCAAATGTCCAACCTCAAGAGAAGTCTTTATTGTGTTATTTATGTTTAGCAGAAAAAGCAGCTTCCACTTTTCTAGTTGCCTACTGGCATAATCATGCAGGAGCTATATATTTTCTGTCATACATGTCAAGATGCAAGATGCATTTTCTCAAAACAAAGGTCTCTTTCAGGTATCTATTTTTATATTTATATTTGCATGAAATACTTAAAGAGAATAAGTCTTTCTTAAGTTTTTTAACAGTTGCATGGCTTTCCTTCTCTTCCCGTGGTTATTCTTTCATTTGATGCAGCATGCATATAAGATCCAGAAAAGTCAAATCAACACAAGCAGTACATCAGGAAGAAAAGACATAGGAATTGGCACAACATTGGAACTGCTCCTATAAAGCCCTCAACTTAAAGCACATAAAAATGTCCATTACTTTGAAGGTTTAGAACATATTTAAAGATCTGTATTTTATGTTCATGTCTTGCCAAGGTTTGCTGTAAGGAAACCCCAGTATACTACTCTATACTTTGCCCTCAAAGAAGCAAACATGAAACAAATCCTTTAATCAGAAAAGTTTCTTACCTCCCATGCTATTACTAATTCATGCCTCCTTCCACTTCTGCCACTTACATTAGCTGGAGGTGTCTTTGGAACTGTGAGCAAAAAGAAAAAAATAAGAAAACCCACAACAACAAAACAAAAGATTCACCAAAACCAACCCCAGAAACCTTCAACCCAAACTAATCAAACCCCAAACAAACAAACCCCCCAGAATGTCCAAGTTATAGAACTTTTTCCCATAGTAATAAGTAGCTGCAGAAGACACAAGATCACAGCAATAACAAGCAGTTATTTGTGGCTTATTGTATTTAACAGTGGTAAAGAAAATTTGCACAAGTTTTCATTTCAGAGAATTCCAGTCAGGCTGGTAAACTTAAGCAATGCATAAAACAAGAAGAAAAATAAATAGTATATCTCATGCAGTGCTACAGGCTGGAGTCAGAGTGGCTGGAGAGCAGCCAGGCAGAGAGGGACCTGGGGGTACTGGTTGAGAGTAGGCTGAACACGAGCCAGCAGTGTGCCAAGGCAGCCAAGAAGGCCAATGGCCTTCTGGCCTGGATTAGGAACAGTGTGGCCAGCAGGAACAGGGTGGTAATCCTGACCCTGTACTCAGCATGGTTAGGCCACACCTCGAGTCCTGTGTCCAGTTCTGGGCCCCTCAGTTTAGGAAAGATGTTGAGTTACTGGAACGTATCCAGAGAAGGGCAACAAAACTGGGGAGGGGGTTGGAGCACAAGCCCTGTGAGGAGAGGCTGAGGGAGCTGGGGTTGCTTAGCCTGGAGAAGAGGAGGCTCAGGGGAGACCTTCTTGCTCTCTACAGCTACCTGAAGGAAGGTTGTAGCCAGGTGGGGGCTGGTCTCTTCTCCCAGGCAAACAGCACGAGAACAAGAGGACACAGTCTCAAGCTGCACCAGGGGAGGTTTAGGCTGGATGTTAGGAAGAAATTCTTCATAGAGAGAGTGATTGCCCATTGGAATGGGCTGCCCAGGGAGATGGTGGAGTCACCATCACTGGAGGTGTATAGGAGGAGACTGGATGGGGTGGTTGGTGCCATGGTTTAGTTGATTAGATGGTGTTGGATTATGGGTTGGACTCAATGATCTTGAAGGTCTCTTCCAACCTGGTCTGGTCGATTCTATTCTATTCTATTCTATTCTATTCTATTCTATTCTATTCTATTCTATTCTATTCTATTCTATCAGAATAAAGACAATGAGTTTGCAGCACTGAGAAGAATGTTGTGCAGTGGAAAGAGGCAGATGAAGAATCAGCTGCCAGTTAATTAAAATACAAAGATTATGATGCCACCTCTAACAGAGCATATTTAAATCTTCTTCAGCACTTACTTTTTTCTTGTGTTTCTAAGATTTTTTTTTTGTTAAGTTATAAAGATAAATGAACTTTTATGTAGGTGCCACATTGCTGATGAGAGTACACTGCACTTCTCTAAACATTCAGTGGAATGGATTTATTTAACCTGCAATGTCTTCTCTCTGGAATTTTCTTGTGAACAGCTTTGTAGATTGAGGCCTTGCTTAAATGAATAAATGCTAAAAGAATAAAACTGTCAAAACAATTAATTTCTTCTGCACCAAACTCAAATGTACATCCACACAGTGAAACCCTCTCAAATGCATAACCATTAAAAGAATAAATGTGTCTAAGAAATCAATTTCCTCTGCACCAAGGCAAATTGTATACAGTTAGAGAAGTTCATTTTGAAATGAGTAACTGTTAAGTGAAGAACACTATTAAAAGAAACATTTTTGCCAGGCACCCAGGTTGTATATTAGCAACTTTCAGCAGTATCACCTTTATATATCAGCATTGCATCTGAATTTACTCACCATAGCCTAAGTTTATTGCCATTAAATTAGTGGCAATCTTTCAGTTGTTAATTCTCGGCAGTGACTCATGGAAGTGCACTTGCACCAAATACAAAAGTATGATGACTTGTATTCAGACATGTGTCTGGGACAAGAACATTAGGACTTCTTTTCTTTAGTGTTTATCACAGCTGAGGAATTCATTATTCCTTCCTCTGAATAAATGCTGAATGTGTCCAGAGAAGAACAACAAAGCTGGTGAGGGGTTTGGAGCACAAGCCCTGTGAGGAGAGGCTGAGGGAGCTGGGGTTGCTTAGCCTGCAGAAGAGGAGGCTCAGGGGTGACCTTCTTGCTCTCTACAACTACCTGAAGGGAGGTTGAAGCGAGGTGGGGGTGGGTCTCTTCTCGCAGGCAAGCAGCCCCAGAACAAGAGGACACAGGGGAGGTTCAGACTGGATGTTGGGAAGAAATTCTTCACAGAATGAGTGATCAGCCATTGGAATGGGCTGCCCAGGGAGGTGGTGGAATCACCATCACTGGAGGTGTTTAGGAAGAGACTGGATGGGGCACTTGGTGCCATGGTTTAGTTGATTAGATGGTGTTGGATGATAGGTTGGACTCGATGATCTGGAAGGTCCAACCCCCACCTGGCTGAAGCCACCCTTCAGGTAGTTGTAGAGAGCAATAAGGTCTCCCCTGAGCCTCCTTTTCTCCAGGCTAAACAATCCCAGCTCCCTCCTTGTAGGGCTTGTGCTAGAGGCCTCTCCCCAGGCTCATTGCCCTTCTCTGGACATGTTCAAGAGTCTCCATGTCCTTCTTAAACTGAGGGCCCCAGAACTGTACACAGTACTCAAGGTGTGGTCCAAGCAGTGCTGAGCATGTATGTAAACCTTGAGGAAGATTTTGGAAGTGGTACCTTCTACACCACCAAAGCCATGAACATTTTGTAGTAGATGTTGCTTTCCTTCCAGAGTCTCAGTGTGTCCAACATTTTGTAAACTGCTCTCTGTGCTTTAGGGTGCTTAGTTGAGTTTGAAAGATTCTTTTCTCTTCACTCTGTGTGGCTGATAAGCTTTCTGGTGGTTGGTGTTTTTAGAATCAAATCTGTGAATTGTGGTAGACTATAAAGATTAACTCATTCAAAGATTTTGGGGCCTCACTTTTGGGCAAAATACTGAACATTATGAAATATTTCATTCTGACATTATAACAAATAAAACCTAGCTATCTGATGTTTTAAAAAGAAGTATACTCTGAAGTTCATTCAGCTTTATTTACACATAGAAAAATGAAAGCTAGAAAAGCACAGGAGAACATTCTAAGAGGAAGAGATTTTGCTATTTCTGTCCAAATTATGTTAATTATAATTAAAATAATTAAAATAAATGTAATTAAAAAGTAATTAAAATTAATTAAAATAATATAAAAAATAAAATAATTTTCATTTAATCTTGTAGAGAAAATAAAGAACATTTGCATGTTGTTTAAATCAGTTTTATTCTGCCCCTTTTTACTTCTGTGAGGGAACAGAAAATGTATTTTAAATTATTCTAGCTCTAGATTCTTACCTTAGAGAAAGGAAAAGAGAAGAGAAGAGAAGAGAAGAGAAGAGAAGAGAAGAGAAGAGAAGGGAAGGGAAGGGAAGGGAAGGGAAGGGAAGGGAAGGGAAGGGAAGGGAAGGGAAGAGGAAGGGAAGGGGAAGGGAAGGGAAGGGAAGGGAAGGAAGGGAAGGGAAGGGAAGGGAAGGAAGGGAAGGGAAGGGAAGGGAAGGGAAGGGAAGGGAAGGGAAGGGAAGGGAAGGGAAGGGAAGGGAAGGGAAGGGAAGGAAGGGAAGGGAAGGGAAGGGAAGGGAAGGGAAGGAAGGAAGGGAAGGGAAGGGAAGGGAAGGGAAGGGAAGGGAAGGGAGAAGGGAAGGGAAGGGAAGGGAGAAGGGAAGGGAAGGGAAGGGAGAAGGGAGGAAGGAAAGGGAAGGGAAGGAAGGGAAGGGAAGGAAGGGAAGGGAAGGAAGGGAAGGGAAGGGAAGGGAAGGGAAGGGAAGGGAAGGGAAGGGAAGGGAAGGGAAGGGAAGGGAAGGGAAGGAAAGGGAAGGGAAGGGAAGGGAAGGAAAGGGAAGGGAAGGGAAGGGAAGGGAAGGAAGAGAAGAGAAGGGAAGGGAAGGGAAGGGAAGGGAAGAGAAAGAAGAGAAGAGAAGAGAAAGAAGAGAAGAGAGAAGAGAAGAAGAGAAGAGAAGAGAAGAGAAGAGAGAAGAGAAGAGAAAAGAGAAGAGAAGAGAAGAAAAGAGAAGAGAAAGAAGAGAAGAGAAGAGAAGAGAAGAGAAGAGAAGAGAAGAGAAGAGAAGAGAAGAGAATTAACTAGGTTGGTATAGACCTTTGAGGCCGCACCTTGAGTACTGTGTGCAGTTCTGGGCCCCTCAGTTTAGGAAGGATGTTGTCTTGCTGGAGCGTGTCCAGAGAAGGGCAACAAAGTTGGTGAGGGGTTTGGAACACAAGCCCTATGAGAGAGGCTGAGGGAGCTGGGGTTGCTTAGCCTGGAGAAGAGGAGACTCAGGGGTGACCTTCTTGCTGTCTACAACTACCGGAAGGGAGGTGGTAGCCAGGCAGAGGTTGGTCTCTTCTCCCAGGCAGCCAGTACCAGAACAAGAGGACACAGTCTCAGGCTGCACCAGGGGAGGTTTAGACTGGATCTTAGGAAGAAGTTCTATAGAGAGAGAGTGATTGCCCATTGGAATCGGCTGCCCATGGAGGTGGTGGAGTCACCTTCACTGGAGGTGTTTAGGAAGAGGCTTGATGGGGTGCTTGGTGCCATGGTTTAGTTGTTTAGGTGGGTTGTATTGTATTGTATTGTATTGTATTGTATTGTATTGTATTAGGTGGGTTGGATTGGTTGATGGGTTGGACGCGATGATCTTGAAGGTCTCTTCCAACCTGATGGTGTATTGTATTGTATTGTATTATCAAGTCCAACCTATCACCCAGCACCATCTAAATAACTACATCATGGCACCAACAACATACCACAGTGAACCTGGAAAAACTGAATCTACTTGAAAACCAGCTAATCCTCATTTCAACATTGCAGCCCTGTAAAGAAAAATGTTAAATGTTTTTGAATGAATAATTAGCAATTTTTAAGTGTTTCTGTCTTGTTTTATTTATTTTTCCCCCAAGGAAATGGGGAATGGCTTTTTAATTTTTTCTGTGGGTTTTTTATAATGAAGAGGAATAACAGATTTTTAATTTTGTGCTCTGTCTTAATTTTTGTGCAGTACAAAAGCATTTAGCAGCCAAGATTATAATTGATTTTAGCATTACTGTAAAACCATGTAGCTAGATTTAGTTTCTATCCTCCAATTATGCACTCTGAACAGGTGAGGTAGAGTGAAGAAAGTGAATAGAATAGAATAGAATAGAATAGACCAGGTTGGAAGAGACCTTCAAGATTATCATGTCCAACCTATCATCCAACACCACCTAATCAACTAAACCATAGCACCAAGAGCCCCATCCAGTCTCCTCCTAAACACCTCCAGTGATGGTGACTCCACCACCTCCCTGGGCAGACCATTCCAATGGTCAATCTCTCTTTCTGTGAATAATTTCTTCCTAACATCCAGCCTAAACCTCCCCTGGTGCAGCTTGAGACTGTGTCCTCTCATTCTCGTGCTGGTTGCCTGCCTGGGAGAAGAGACCAGCCCCCACCTGTCTACAACCTCCCTTCAGGTAGTTGTTGAGGGCAAGAAGGTCTCCTCTGAGTCTCTTCTTCTCCAGGCTAGGCATCCCCAGCTCCCTCAGTCTCTCCTCACAGGGCTTGTGCTCCAAACCCTCCTCAGCTTTGTTGCCCTTCTCTGGACATGTTCCAGTAACTCAACATCTTTCCTAAACTGAGGGGCCCAGAACTGGACACAGGACGCAATGTTTGGGCTAACCAGTGTGGTGTACAGGGGCACATATGACTTCCCTGCTCCTGCTGGTCACACTGTTCCTGATGCATGCCAGGATGCCCTTGGCCCTCTTAGCCACCTGGGCACACTGCTGGCTCATGTTCAGCCTACCATCATCCAGTACCCCCAGGTCCCTCTCTGCCTGGCCACTAACCTCATGTTTTTGAGTAAAAAATGCTAACATGAACTGCCCCAATTTACAGAGAGTGTTGCAGTAAGTTATTGAGTCCAGTTTTCCCAGATCTCAATTCCATACTTCAATCACAAGGTCTTTCTTGCCCTGCTTAAATCCTGTATTCATGGCAATATTTTTCCCATGGATATCTTTTGTATAAATTCTGAAACACCATGACAAATAAAGCAAAATGAAACAAAATGTTGATATTGCTACACTTTGGGGAGAGATGAATTGCTGAACTTGGCTTTAGTCCTTAAGAATATGTTTGCTCAAGCTGCAGCTATTTAGTTCTGTTAGAGTTTTTTTTGTATCTTTAAAAATACAGATGTTCTTAGCTGTGGAAAAGATATGGGGAGGAGGAAAAGGGTTTGTCATCAGCTTGGCAGAACTTCCTAATTTGACAACCAAAGCAACAACACACTCAGCAGTTTCTTCTTCCCAGTTGTTTCCCTTTATGTGTGTGTGTATATATATATATATATACACACACACACACACACATATACACATATCCTGCAGTAGACATCTGGGAAGCAGAAGGATGTTAAATGAAAGCTCTTTTACTGTGTGAAAGGCCAGCCCTCAAGTTCTCAGCCTCCCAGGAAAGCATTTCATGTCTCATCTGTTCAGGAATGAACTACAAAATGTGTGAGCATCTCAGAAGTGGATGACACACTGTATTGAACAACTGCAAAACAAGGATACAGAATCACAGAATCACAGAGTATATCTGGTTGGAAGAATCCTCAAATATCATCCAGTCCAACCCTTGACCCAGCACTGAAGGATCAGCACTAAACCATGTCCCTAAGCACCAGGTTCACAGGCTGCTTGAACACTCCTGGGGATGGTGCCCTGTGCAGAAAATTCCAATGTTTGATAACCCTTTTCAGTGAGGAAGTAAAATTATAGAATTATAGAATTAACCAGGTTGGAAAAGATCTTGAGATCACTGAGTCCAGCCTATCACCCAACACTATCAAATCAACTAAACCATGGCACCAAGCACCCCATCCAGTCTCTTCCTAAACACCTCCAGTGATGGTGACTCCACCACCACCCTGGGCAGCACAGTTCAATGGCCAGTCACTCTATCTGTGAAGAACTTCTTCTTAACATCCAGCCTAAACCTCCCCTGGTACAGCTTGAGACTGTGTCCTCTTGTTCTGGTGCTGCTTGCCTGGGAGAAGGGACCAATCCCCACCCGGCTACAAACTCCCTTCAAGTAGCTGTAGACAGCAATAAGGTCTCCCCTGACCCTCCTCTTCTCCAGGCTAAGCAACCCCAGCTCCCTCAGCCTCTCCTCATAGGGCTGTGCTCCAAACCCCTCACCAGCTTTGTTGCCATTCTCTGGACACCTTCCAGCAAGTCAACATCTTTCCTGAGCTGAGGGCCCCAGAACTGGACACAGGACTCAAGGTGTGGCCTAACCATTACCCAACTGGTCTCAAGGTCTGTATTTCTGTTCTCATTTTCTCACTATTTTTAATAATCATAATCTATCTAGAGGTAGAATTCCATTCTATTCATTGATAATTCTGTGTTTCTGATTCCACTATAGTCTCATGTGTGGCTGCAGGACCGAGTCAGAACAGTATCATAGTATCATAGTATCAGTCAGGGTTGGAAGGGACCACAAGGATCATCTAGTACCAACCCCCCTGCCATGGGCAGGGACACCCTGCACTAGATCAGGCTGGCCAGAGCCTCATCCAGCCTGGGCTTAAACACCTTCAGGGACGGGGCCTCAACTACCTCCCTGGATAACCCATTCCAGGGCTTCACTTCTCTCATGGTGAGGAACTTCCTCCTCACATCCAGCCTGAATCTCCCCACCTCCAACTTCATTCCATCCCCCCTAGTCCTATCACTACCTGATATCCTGAGCTTGCAAGTAGCTTGCAAATCACCACATACAGGACTGAAATTTCTAATGCTGAGGCATACATGCCAGAGAATCAATTTCTTAGTCTTCTTGGTGTGTCTTTTAGCAGCCCACACATTTTGATTCCTTGTCAATATATACCGCATATTAGTTTGAGCCTGCAATATTATATGCTAATAGCCATGAGTAGATTTCAAATATACAGTCAGTGATTGCTGTCTGCTTTCTCTTCTCTTTTTGTTTTTCCCTATGGAAAAACACAGTTTCTGCAAAGGCTTTAGTAGCCCTATGTAATCATCTCCAAATGTCACAGATACAGATAGTTATTCATTGTTTTTTCCTAAAGTTGGTGAGGGGTTTGGAACACAAGTCCTACAAGGAAAGGCTGAGGGAGCTGGGGTTGCTTAGCCTGGAGAAGAGGAGACTCAGGGGTGACCTTATTGCTCTCTACAACTACCTGAAGGGAGGTTGTAGCCAGGTGGGGGTTGGTCTCTTCTCCCAGACAGCCAGCACCAGAACAAGAGGACACAGTCTCAGGCTGCGCCAGGGCAGGTTTAGACTGGATCTTAGGAAGAAGTTCTATACAGAGAGAGTGATTGCCCATTGGAATGGGCTGCCCGTGGAGGTGGTGGAGTCACCTTCATTGGAGGTGTTCAGGAAGAGGCTTGATGGGGTGCTTGGTGCCATGGTTTAGTTGTTTAGGTGGGTTGTATTGTATTGTATTGTATTGTATTTAGGTGGGTTGGATTGGTTGATGGGTTGGACGCGATGATCTTGAAGGTCTCTTCCAACCTGGTGGTGTATTGTATTGTGTTGTATTGTATTGTATTGTATAGTTACGATAATGGGAAAAGCTGAATGTCCTTTTATACAAACAAATCAAACACCATCCCCAACAATAACTACAAAACCCCCAGACCCTGAGAACAAAACCAGTCTAAAACTGTTGTTTGTTTGTTTTCCCTGGGACAGAGGCATTTCTTGTTATGCTGTGAAGAAATTCTAGCTGAGACTAAGGGCAACTTAACGGAAAATGAGGATTTGTTAAAAATAAAGCCTACATACAATCTGCTACTAATAGAGTGCATTACACCATTACCTCATAAAATCAAGTTTGTATGCATGATTAGCAGGTTAAACTTTGATTCTACTCAATTTCTTTCTCTGCATGTTTCCCTATGAATAGATAATGTAATTGATGCTTTGCCCCCAGGCTTCAAATGCCCGGCTGCCTTAGTGGAATGCCAAACGTGTTCAAATTCACGTTATGGGCTCTTTTCACCTTGTGGACCTGTGAAATATGTATCAAGGCTAGAACTGACAGAAATGCAGCAGCTGGCTATAAGTTAGATGTGCCAGGAAATTGTGGTATTATCCATTTTGATGAAAGTAGCTATGAAAAGCAATCATGTTAACTAAAAATGAACTAAGTAACAAGATTAGGGTTTAATTAGAAAATTAAAGCAAGTGGAAATCTGTTTATTATTCTGTTTATGTCCTTGCACCATCCCAAGTATTGCTTCCACTGGTATATTTTAGGTAATGAACTAATATAAAGTGTTGTTACTGTCTTGGGGAAGAAGTGATAAAAGAAGTGAGGTATGGGGAGAGACAAAGACTACTCTCCAGTCAAATTAGGTTGTGCGATTAAATTACAGATGCAGATTTTCATTTAAGTATAAAATAGTGGAGGCTGAATCACACATTTGCTGCCCCTGTGGGTTGTCTATACAGCTGTCATTCAGCTTGCTGGATCCCAGCCCTCATCTGAGAATGAGCCAGTCACCTTCTAAGGCTGGGAGACTATTTCCGGAGTTGCACCTAGAGCAGGGACAGCTTGCCTGTTTAAACTTGTGGGCCACACCTATCATCTCTGCAAATAGCCAGATTAGAGAATCACAGAATCACCAAGGTTGGAAGAGACCTCAAAGATCCCGGTGGGAAAGAGCGGCCCCGGGAGAGGGGGCAGCTCGGTGGCTGTCTCGCCGATCTCTGGGAACCGCCGTCGGGGTATTTGTGCCGGTGTGGAGCCGCCGCCGAGCCTGGGAGTGGTGTGGAGCACCCGGAGGGCTCCGGCTGGGTCCTGGCTTCCTCGGGTGACGTCTTGGGCTTTCTGCCTGGGATTACGAGTTTATCTTTCTTCCTCAAATAACATTTTTTACTTCCATCTCCAAGTAACTTTTTTTTTTGTCTTCCTCAAATAACTTTTCAATCTCAGCCTTAATTCATTCCCGAGTAGCTGTTTGGTTTTTTTTCTCTGGAGGTTGGACTCGATGATCTTAAAGGTCTCTTCCAATCAAAACAATCCTATCACTAATCCTATCCTATCCTATCATCAAGTCCAACCTGTCACCCAACACCTCATGACTAAACAATGGCACCAAGTGCCACGTCCAATCCCCTCTTGAACACCTCCAGGGATGGTGACTCCACCACCTCCCTGGGCAGCCCATTCCAATGGCTAACAACTCTCTCAGTGAAGAACTTTCTCCTCACCTCGAGCCTAAACTTGCCCTGGCGCAGCTTGAGATTGTCTCTTCTTGTTCTGGTGCTGGTTGCCTGGGAGAAGGGACCAACCCCCTCCTGGCTACAACCACCCTTCAGGGAGTTGTAGAGAGCAATAAGGTCTCCCCTGAGTCTTCTCTTCTCTAGGCTAAACAATCCCAGCTCCCTCAGCCTCTCCTCACAGGGCTTGTGCTCGAGGCCTCTCCCCAGCCTCATTGCCCTTATCTGGTCTCGTTCAAGTGTCTCAATGTCCTTCTTAAACTGAGGGGCCCAGAACTGGACACAGTACTCAAGGTGAATTACTTTGCCTGGGTCCTGAATTACTTTGCCTGAGTCCTGATTACTTTGCCTGGGTCCTGAATAGAGAGGTTGATGCCATGTTCTTTCTGAAATATCATGTCCTTTCACATGCACAATTTTTAAGAACTGAACTCTGTGATATTAGAACTGTAGCCCTTTTGAATAGAGGTTTTTCCCTTGAAAGTTTCAGGTATAAAACTACTGACAGATATCCTTAAAATAACAGATCACTGGGTACACAAAGATAGGCGTTAATGTGCTGATGAAACCATATATGAAACCCAATGAAAACTGCTATTTTTCTTGTCTCTTTGACTTTGGCATCTGAAAGCTACACCAAGGGTGATAATTCACACAGTCACTGAAAGCTGTCTCAGAGGACAAAGCTAAACAGGCTCTGGAATTCAGGAGTATCTGGAGATCACAAAAATGTGCCTGCCTGAATGAAGCAAATCACAAAGCCTCTGGCACTCACAGAGTGACATAAAAATTATAAGCAGCATGCTATTTTGGAAAGAATTGCATATACAACAGGGTTGTTTTTTTTCATTTGTTTGACTGGTTCTTTGTTAAAAGCAGAGTCCTTTCTGTAATAGTTCTGATTTATAGCTCTTTGCAGCTCCTAACAAATTGAGAAGTTCTATCTTATTGTAACTCCTTTCTTCTCACTCCCTGTATAGAAAGAAAAGGATGAGACTGCATCTATCTCTTTTTATTTAAACAAACAGCACAAACCCAACAAAAACCACAAAACAAACAAAACCCAAGCAACCAAACCAAACCAAACCAAAAAACCTTGCACAAACCTCAACCAATCAACTGAAAAAAAGCCACAAAACCAAAACAACTGAAACAGAGACCAAACTTTTTCTTAAAGAAAGGCCTTTGGAAATTGAGAAGATGGCAAGAGACTTCTCCTGTATGATGCTATGTGAAGCAGACACACCAAACAGATTCTGTTTAAGTTGCTCTGAAAGCTGTTAAGTTGTTTTACTGACACCCGTCTGCGTTTCAATGTTATGCTACAAAACACTCACTTCTAAAATGACATTTGTGCGGCTGTAACTCTGACAGCAAAAAGGTATTCCTACCCAGGAACCTGACAGCACAAATAAGCATCTAGTGTGGCCTTTTTCCTGTTTGAACTGTTACTGATGTATTGTTCTAGTGGACCTGCATTATTATCAACTACAGTGCAGTTTATCAGGAGGAGCACATGTACTGGAGTGCAGATCATTTGCTACTTGAATTAAAGACTTTGTTCCTCCCAGTGTGAGCAATAGTAGAGTATTACCCAGAAATGAATATAGAATCATAGAATCATCATAGAATAATAGAGTCAATAAGGTTGGAAAAGACCTCAAAGATCATCAAGTCCAACCTGTCACCCAACACCTCCTGACTACTAAACCATGGCACCAAGTGCCACGTCCAATCCCCTCTTGAACACTTCTAGGGATGGTGACTCCACTACCTCCCTGGGCAGCACATTCCAATGGCCAATCACTCTTTCTGTAAAGAAATTCTTCCTAACATCCAGCCTAAACCTCCCCTGGCACAGCTTGAGACTGTGTCCTCTTGTTCTGGTGCTGGCTGCCTGGGAGAAGAGGCCAGCCCCTGCCTATCTGCAACTTCCCTTCAGGTAGTTGTAGAGAGCAATAAGGTCTGCCCTGAGCCTCCTCTTCTCCAGGCTAAGCAACCCCAGCTCCCTCAGCCTCTCCTCACAGGGCTTGTGCTTGAGACCTCTCACCAACTTTGTTGCCCTCCTCTGAACACGTTCCAGCAACTCAACATCTTTCCTAACTGAAGGGCCCAGAACTGGACACAGGACTCAAGGTACATCTGGTCGATTAAAATCCTGATCCATCCTTTCAAAAACAGGGAATATATTCATAAATCTGAAAGATCATAACCCAGGGGCACAACCTATTACAGGACAACCTTTTTCCAGAATGTATGTCACCTCTCTCTTATGTACCACCTGAATAAACAGAGAAGATATTGGAGTGTTTGGGACCAGCAGAATTTTCACTGACAACATCACAGAGTCACCAAATCACCAAGGTTGGAAGAGATCTCAAAGATCATCAAGTCCAGCCCGTCAACACAGACCTCATGACTAAACATAGTACAAAATCAAGGAAAGAATAATGGTGGTGAAATAAGCTGTGTTTTTTTCAGTTAATTGTGGTTAAAAGTAGCTTGTGGTTTTTATTGCATTTTCCTTCTCTCATTTTTAATGTAACAAAGTATGTATGTCTAAAGCTTCTGATCTGAAGTTGAGTTTCACACTGGTGAGTTTGCAGAGGATTAGGGGAAGAGTTGGGAAGGAAGAAACCTTCCACATGTGTGAATGAGAATTGGATCACTTCAGTGCAGTTCTGTGATGGCAGAGAGAAATTTAGTATCAGTTTATAACTATACAGTTATTTAAAGCAGAAACAAAAATTAAATAGCCCTTGTTACAACTGAAGATGGGTTTGGTTGGCTTCATCTGAAATAGAAGTTCTTCACAGAAAGAGTGATTGGCCATTGGAATGGGCTGCCCAGTGAGCTGGTGGAGTCACCATCACTGGAAGTGTTTAGGAAGAGACTGTATGGGGTGCTTGTTGCCAAGGTTTAGTTGATTAGATAATGTTGGGTGATAGGTTGGACTTGAGGATCTCAAAGCTCTCTTCCAACCTGGTCAATTCAATTCAATTCAATTCAATTCAATTCAATTCAATTCAATTCAATTCAACTCAATGCAATGCAATGCAATGCAATGCAATTCAATTCAGTTCAGTTCAGTCCTGTCCTATCCTATCCTATCCTATCCTATCCTATCCTATCCTATCCTATCCTATCCTATCCCACCCTATCCTATCCTATCCCACCCTATCCTATCCTATCCTATCCTATCCTATCCTATCCTATCCTATTGTGATTTTGGATGTCACAATGGGAAAGACATTTATCTGACCATCTTCACACCCGACGGTCTGAAATAGTAAGAATTCTGGCCACATATATTGAAAGGAATTTCACAATGAGGTTAGATGACTGCTGGCACAGGTTTCCCAGCGAGGATGTGCAATCTACCTCCTTGGAGGTTTCAAAGACTCAACTGGGTGAAGCCCTAAGCAACTGCTCTGAAATTCATTTGCCCAGCTTTGAGTGGGAAGATGGACTAGAGACCTCCAGATATTCCCTCTAGCCCAAATTATTCAGCTAATTCTGTGCTTCTCAGAAAATCAGCCTGAATGTTATGCTGTGAATGTTTATGTATGACATATGCACAGACCGGTGAACTGTGGAGCTGAGGCACGAGATTAACATAGCTTAAAAGATAAGAATTTGATTTCAGAATGAGAAAGGTGGACTCGTTTTGGAATTGCTACACATAATTCTTATAATCTCCCTTAATGAGAAGACAGTGCAACACATCTGCTGTATTCATCCAGACTATGTGCAACTACCCAGTCAGTTATACACTGAGATTCAAGTGGAATCTTTGAATTCAGCACTCTTCTATTCTGTATGATCAATAAACTACTTACAAGTTATTCAGCTGATGAAACATCAAAACAAAATCAAAACCCTCTAGGCCTTCTGAAAAAAAACCAAAGAAGAATAAAGAAAAATCTGAAAGGGATCTGAGATGCAGTTCTCCTCTGAGGGTTTGTACAAACTCTTTGTCTTTCTGACTCTTAAAATGCATCCCTCTAGATTTTTCTCAGATGCCCAGACCTTCTTCATCTCCATTCATTCTGCCCAGTTACTATTCCAAACATTCCAAGATCACTGTAATTGTCAAGAGACTCAGATAGATATAAAATGCTTTCCCTCAGCTTCCACAGTACTGTCTCAGTCAGAAATGTAGAGAAATTTTGTGGTGGGAGTGTACATAACAAAACACACTTGTTGCTTGAAAAAATATTTGAAATTAAGCTGTTTCCCAGGGCTTCCCAATTCTGTTGAATAAAAAATCTGTGTACCTTTAAGAACAGAAGTTATGAAAAATAAGGAGAGAGAGGCTGCTTTGGAGAAATTGTTTGGATACTGAGAAGCAGCCTACAATCAAAGAGCAGCCTACAATCAAAGGCAGCAATAGCTTAACTGTAAGGTGAAAAGCATGCAGCCCACATTTAGTAAGGCAGCAGAGAACAGACTTAATTGATATTTCTGTAAATTAAACAATATTAGAATAGAATAGAATAGAATAGAATAGAATAGAATAGAATAGAATATCTTGAAGGTCTCTTCCAACCTGGTTTATTGTATTGTATTCACTGGAGAAGAATGGAATGGAATGGAATGGAATGGAATGGAATGGAATGGAATGGAATAGAATAGAATAGAATAGAATAGAATAGAATAGAATAGAATAGAATAGAATAGAATAGAATAAACCAGGTTGGAAGAGACCTTCAAGATCATCACAACCAACCTATCATTCAACACCACCTAATCACCTAAACCATGCAACTAAGCACTCCTTCAAGTCTCCTCCTAAACACCTCCAATGATGGCAACTCCTCCACCTCCCTGGGCAGCCCATTCCAATGGCCAATCACTCTCTCTATGAAGAAAATCCTCCTAACATCCAGTCTACACCTCCCCTGGTGCAGCTTGAGACTGTGTCCTCTTGTTCTCGTGCTGGTTGCCTGGGAGAAGAGACCAGCCTCCACTTGTCTACAACCTCCTTTCAGGTAGTTGTAGAGAGCAATGAGGTCTCCCCAGAGCCTCCTCTTTTATTACTGTAACTAAAACAAACTGACTCTCCTTTTCAAAGAGTGTCACCATGGAGCAGTGATAACTGAACACACAGATATTTACCAGGGACAGTAGGTGTATTATTATATTAAAATAATGATTGGGTTTGGTAGTCTTGGAAAAGTAACTTTTTTCTCCTCATCTTACCTGCTTCATTGGTTCTGATCACTCGCGATGGTGCACTTGGGTCTCCGGTCCCAATTTTATTAGTTGCTACAACTCTGAACTCATACTCTACCCAAGGGTTCAGTTCAACTGCCATGGCAGACTCCATGTCACCACTTATTACATCTGGAACTGTAGACCATAAAGAACCATGTAGGTCACTCAGAAAACTGAAGTTCATATGCTGTATCTCAAGGGCAAGAGGACATAATACAATATGACCACTAGATATTATAGATATTAAAGTTCTAAAGTGTCACAAGTCACAGCTAGGCTTTTGACACTGTTCTAATCCTGAAAAGACATAGATTGAAAGATAAAGGGGATAACTTTCTGCTTATTCACAGATGTATGATGACAGGTGTCTTTGCATTGTCCTTTCAGAGCTGTTGCTAAGTAACATGAAAGGAATGAAAAAAAGGGAGAAAAAAAAAATCAGTGCTTTTAATTTATCATTGTTCTCTTAAGAGTATCACTTCCTGCAGTTGCCAATGGTTATTATGGTGATTATCAGGAGGTTTGAACAGTCTGCTTGTGCTGTCTAAAGTTGTTCTCACCTGTTTTTACAGTCTGCCAGCCAAGAGAAAATGGACTGCGTGCTTGTAGGTTGTAGAGGAATATAGGGCTATGATTGTCTGCCCCAGGACTCCAGGAGAGTGTTGCTGTGTTGTCTGTAATTTCCTCCACTATTACAACCCCTGGGGGACCAGGAGGACCTAGAAATAAAGTGAAACAATGAAACAGAGCAGACCATCATCACATATGAACAGCAATGATACAGGAGACACATTCTGCAGGGACCCAGTGGAGTTCAATATCCATGAAATACAAAAGTTAAAACGCATACTTCTGTGTCACCGAGATACCTCATTTCCATGATTTCTGCTGGTAAATTCTGATTGTTTCTACTTTTTAAATGCTGCATGACTTGCCAGAGTTACAGCAGAACTAGAACTAGAAATGGATGATTTTATTTTATTTTTTTTTTAATCCTGTGTTATAATTGTTCTGAACCTAAAATGAAAAGAAAAAAGAGCAACTTGAAGAAGCATCCAGGGTAGATTGACCTGTCAGAATCACATCTTCTCTTTGTATGAGACTTGTCAGCAGGAAAGACAAATAGTGGTCAAAATACAGCACAGGTGGATGTGCTTCTTGAACAACAGTATTACCAATAACTAAACCATGAATACAGCATTCATCCTTTTTCTCAAATCCACTCATTCAGAGAAACTGCCTGGATTAGTATCCTGCCGAAGTCTGGTAACTGTTTCATTGAAAGCTCTGAAAAACAGAACAAATCACAAACCCCAATGCTTTGAAGGCTGATAACCCCATAAAAAACAAACAAACAAACAAAAATCACACCAACTTCCCACTTGAGACATGAAAGGAGTATTTATTTCACTTAGTTACTAATGACCATTTGTATAGGCCACGTGACTGATTCAGTAAGTGAGCTCCCTGGTAACAAATATGACTTTGCAAAGAAAGTGTGCCTACAGTATCCCACTCTCACCCTCAGTTTTTGTCTTTAGTTCTTCCTGATAGTGATACAACTAGTGTTTGAAAGCATTGTTCATTTGTCCTTGCCAAAGAAAATTAAGAGCAAAGCTCTCTGGTTTCAGGATCCTCTCTCATGGTTAAACAGATGTTTAAGGGAAAATGTGTATCTTTGTCATGGATAAATGCAGAATAAACATCTCTCTTGTGATTTCTTACACTTAATAGTTTATGTAAGCCCTGAAGGACAGGACTTAGTATTTCTGCAAAATATTGCTATCACTATTAACTACAATTGTTTATGACAAATCAGGATTTTCTTGGCATCCAAGACCCTTCTGATTTTTCCACATCCTTTGGCTGAAGGATGAAAGTTTTCTTGTGCTCCTACACAGATGGAGAACAGTGAAATCAGAAATGTACTACTGGACACTTTCTCTCAAATTGAAACTGCAGGAAGGGTGATGTTTGTAACAATTTTATTAGTAAAAAGCAGTTGCTGCTACACTTTTGCAGTTGCCCAATGCTGTGTGCATGTATCCTGAACTACAGTTCTGCTGGCTAGTCTGTCAGACCTACAAATCGTGGTGGCAGACACAGATCTGGAGCCTCAGTTTGAATTGACAGTTGTAGCCAGGGTTTCTGCATTACTGAGCTCAGCATTATTATACTTTAGTGTTATTTCACACAATCAAATACTCTTCTGGCTAGAATCCTTAGTCCATGAATAGAAACAAATCTATCTGAATACCAAAGGCTAAAAAAACCCCACTAACTGAAGCATTTTTAGTTGCTGTGATACTTTGTCATTTGCAGGTGCAAAAAGCTTCATATTTCCTCTACTGTGCCTTCAACAAAAACATGTTTTCATGAGCAATGACAACAGCATGATCAGAGTTTTGTAATAGTTGTGCTCAATAGCTTCAGAGTTGAAAGAGACATCGACTACTTTAAATGGGAAAGCAATTTGTGCTATTCACTTGCCTCTGTTTACTTGACAATGATCTACAAGCAGCTGACATTTAAATGTTGAAACTATGTTAGCAGATTTAGTGTTATGGATATACAATAGAAGATTGCCTCCACAACACACTGCAGACCTCCTCAGACAAACCCAGGGTACACCTCTGGCCTGTAAAAAGAGCAAGGTTTTACACTTCCATGGTTGGCAAGCAGCTTCTGTGCTAGGAGTCCCTCCTCTTCCTTGCTCTGCCTGCTCAGCAGGCTAGACTTTGCTGTGGTCAGTGCAATTTATTGAGTCACAAACTGTACTGGGATAAGATGGTGCTACCCCTTAGACACCTTGAGACTCATCTTCATTTGCAATTGAAATGTCTTGCTGCTCTTTCTGGGAGAAAATATGACAGAAATATGTCCCTTTATACTCCTGCTTTTCTGCCAAGTGTTTGCTGTTCCTTGTTGGAAAGTGCCAGGTCAGGCTTTTCTCTCAGAACAGCAAGACCTGGGGCTAATTTAATAAAATAGGTGATCTTCAATCTCCATCATCTATTGTTTCAGGCTATCTGTTGATGTAGGAAAATACCAGTGAAATTGTTATTGGTAGCCATGAGGGAAAGTTTGAAGGAAAGCTGGGATCTTGATACAATCATATACTTTTACTGGGTTGGAGCCCTAGGCCTAGAATTATATCGTGGTCCAAAGCACAAACCAAATTAAAGGGAAATATTTTAGCACTTTGCCTCTATGACAATATTTCTCTCATGCACACTGAATGTTGTTAAAGAGTTTCTAAGCCACAGTATTACAGGCAAACAAACAAACATCTTGCTCATATTAAAGGATGTAAAATACATTTTTGCAGGCATCTTCTGCTAAGTTCCCAATATATTTTGTTGTTGGAATTCTCTCATGTACTCTAAACCTTTTAAATGCATTCCTAGGCATGACAATGTGTCATTATGCTTTCTGAGATGTGTGCTCTTACACAGTCTGCAGGATGACTGCTAAAAAGCATTTCCATTTCCAACAGCAGGCATTCTTGAAAGCGGATTAATAAAGGACAAAAGCCTCAGTGATGACAAATGTGTGACAGTTAGCCAGGACCTGAGTGCTATGCAGATGTCACTCATTTCTGTAGAAATCTCATTAAATTTTATGCTTGGCTGTAATCATTCATGGTGTCAGCTGAATGGCTAATGCTGAGAAGCTTTTCTCCCAAGGGCTGCGTTATTGTTCAGCATCTCTAAAACAATTTTTAAGTTGGTAATAGCCAATTGAGGACAAAATGCACAGTCTGCTCAAATGCTTCTCTGGAAAAAAAAAAACACCAAAGAAAATGACTGGTCATAAATGCTCTACAGTGAAGTTGACCTTCATAGAGAAGACATTTTTGGACTACGACGGGCTCTTAGGCAGCTCTAAGAGCACTGGAAACTCAGCATCAAGGATACCACTCACCTATCTTCTTTCAGAGCAATTCCATAGATTGATACTTCATTTCAGGATATGTGTGACTGCAGTTTGGCAAACTTGCTTTATGTGCCTCTTTATTGTTGGAATGATCACCCTGCGAGGTCCTTTAGATTGCTTGCCATGGTACAATGTTAATGTGAGGGGGCTTGAAAGACCATTACCAATAATAGCTGCAGTCCTTCAGTGAGGCAGTGTTGTACTTTCCTATGGATCTCAGAATGTGTGCTGATTTACTCCACTGCTGCCTGACTAGGAACAACTAAGCATAATGTGTAGCATTCAAGAACACAGACTTCTTGACATGGAGATTTTGTGTAATGGTTGTTGTCAAGAAGATAAGAGGTCAAGAAAAAGAGGAAAAGAAAGATATAGTAACTATAAAATAATGGAGAAGGTGCTCCCCAGAATGAGAATGGTAGGGGTTGGAAGGGACCTCTGAAGATCATCTAGTCCAATCCCCCTGCTAATGCAGGTATGATTAAATCAGGTTGCACAGGAAAGCATCCAGACAGGTTTTCAAGGTCTCCCAAGGAGAATCCACAACCTCTCTGGGCAGCTTGTTCCAGTGCTCTGATGCCCTCAAAGTAAAGAAGTTTCTCCTCTAAGTTGAAGTGGAACCTCCTATGTTTTAGTTTGTATCCACTGCCCCTTGTCCTATAACTGGCCACCACTGAGAAAAGTCCAATCCCATCATTATGACCTCCACCTTTTATATGCATTGATAAGATCTCACAGTATCACAGTATCACCAAGGTTGGAAGAGACCTCAAAGATCATTGAGTCCAACCTGTCACCTTCAGGCTAAAGATCTGAACTCTAGCACTGATTATATGTGTTACTCTGTTGTCAGCTAGTCCTTACTGTAATTTCAACCCTGTCCAAACATGCCTTTTCCAGACAATGCCCTGGCACAACTATTAGATTATCATGGGCTGTGAATGATCAATAGAGGCAGCTTGTGCCCATCCCGTTTTGAGAGGGAAGGGGGGACTGGGATACTGCTGTACCCATTAACCTCAGGGAACGGTCTACTGTTATGGACATATTCTGTGAGTCCAATTAATGGGGTCTGTGTTTAGGGCATCTTCCTGGACTCTGCTAAAGCTCAAACACAATTTCAGGGATCGTCGAGAATTTGTTGACCTTGTTTATGTTCCATTTAATAATACTGTGTTTGATGGCCTTTAAACCCAAGTGCTTGTCTTTAAGTTTTATTGGCAAGATCACAACTGAAAGGAGCAGCGTGGTCAACCTAACCAGCAGTTCCTCTGTTATATTTGCTCCAGGTCAGTGGAGTTCAGAGGAAACATTACTTCTCAAAAAATATATCACAAGAGTGGATTTCTTTCTTAGGTTGGTAGTTCTGCCAGTCTACATGATGAATAGCTCTAACCTCTTTTTTATTTTTAGACCACAAAATGTGTACTCAAACCACAGACTGTAGTCACAAAGGTTTTCATTCCTTCACACTACAAGATTTCTCTCTGCTCTATTTCAAGATCTTACAGCTTCCAGGTAGGTGCTTGGTCCTAAAGCTCATTTTACTTACAGCAGGCATGCACAGTGCATTTGGGTCGCTTTCAGGGCACTTTCTTACAATACCTGTCACACATTGGAGAAGAAAGCTGATTTTCAACTTACTTTTAAGGAATCTTGATGCCAGGAATGTCGAAATAGTATTTCTGTAGTTTGAAGGCTTTTAATTAGCTTTGTGTATGCTAATAATTGTCCAAGGGTGTACTCCATTGACACAGAAAATTAAGAACACTGGACATTACTTTTTTCTTCCTCTAGAAAAGCACCATGACCACAGACATATTTTAGCAATAGCATATTTTATAGTACCTATGCAATACATAAAGTATTTTGAATAAACCCAGAGGTGCTGCAATAATCTTTTACATGATCTTTGATAAATACCACAAAACTTATAGAAATATTTTCTCTGCAATTTCCTTGTTTGACCTCTCTTTGTTAAAGAAAGTGTCACTTTTTGTGAACTAGGACCTCAAATTAAAAAATTGATCAAACATGCAGACTGGCTGGAGAGTGGCCAGGCAAAAAAGGACCTGGGGGTACTGGTCGATACTAAGATGAACATGAGCCAGCAGTATGCCCAGGTGGCTAAGAAGGCCATTGGGCTTCATGGCCTGTATCAGGAATAGTGTGGCCAGCAGGAGCAGGGAAGTCATTGTGTCCCTGTACTCAGCACTGGTTAGGCCACACCTTGAGTCCTGTGTCCAGTTCTGGGCCCCTCAGTTTAGGAAAGCTGTTGACTTGCTGGAACATGTCGAGAAGGGCAACAAAGCTGGGAGGGGTCTCAAGCACAAGTCCTATGAGGAGAGGCTGAGGGAGCTGGGGTTGCTTTGCCTGGAGAAGAGGAGGCTCAGGGGAGACCTTATTGCTCTCTACAGCTACCTGAAGGGTGGTTGTAGCCAGGCAGAGTTGGTCTCTTCTCCCAGGCAGCCAGCACCAGAACAAGAGGACACAGTCTCAAGCTGTGCCAGGGGAAGTTTAGGCTTGAGGTGAGGAGAAAGTTCTTTACAGAGAGAGTTGTTAGTCATTGAAATGTCCTGCCCAGGCAGGTGGTGGAGTAACTGTCCCTGGTGGTGTTCAATAGGGGTCTGGACGTGACACTTGAAGCCATGGTTTAGTTAGTCATGAGGTGTTGGGTGACAGGTTATACTTGATGATCTCTGAGGTCTTTTCCAACCTTATTGATTCTATGATTCTATGATCTTCCTTATGAGGAGAGACTTTGGGGAGCTTCTTTTAGTTTGGAAAGGAGGAGACTGAGGGGTGACCTCATTAATGTTTACAAATATGTAAGAGTGAGTGCCAAGAGGATGGAGTCAGGTGTTTCTCAGTGATGCCCAATGACAGGACAAGGGGCAATGAGTGACTGCAGGAAGTGGTCTTCTCCTCTTGCTACAAGTTCTGCTAGTGTTTCTCAAAACCTTTGTGTCAGTGAGTAGCAGGTTTTGTACTGATGAATTAAACACAAAGTGAAAACCATTGTTGACCTTTTTAGCAGTAGTGACTTGGGCCAACTTAAGGTAATAAAGCTTCATGGTGTTATTTTTTTTGTAACTGAAGTATCCATGGTTTAAATGTCTCTACAGTAAAATGTGATGGAAGCATAGGATCCTGAAGATATCCATTGTAATGAAAATATAAATGCACAGATCGCTTCAGATTTCCTCAGCATAACGAGGAAATAAGAACATAATAAGCCCATTTTGGAATACAAGCCTTACAAAACAAATTTACTTAACAAGCAAGCATTGACTGGAGGAAACCTGACACATTGCTGGCTACAGGATCACTTGCAACATCTGTGAGATAAAAGTCTCCTGGCTGGTACTTGGATGTTTGGTAACCGTATTTGTGATCATATTAGTGCTAGAACATGACATGCATATTTATCCTGGATTAGGGTCTTCTTGTAATCACTTCTTGTGAAAAACTGGTACAGAGACAGCTCAACTACTGGTGTGCCAATGATAGATGGAAAACCAGCCAAGCTGAAACATGCTGTATTCTGCTTCTCTGTTACTTAATATTCACTGACAGTTGAAGATCTGTCTGGATACATAAAGGTTGATAGCCAGACAAAGCAGGTGACATAGAAAACTATACTTGGACTGATGTCAAGAGTAAGATTGATATTCATGAAAATTATTAAGCACTTCTGCTACTGAAATGGTTGATAACTTCATGTACTGGGGAAAGAAAAAGGTTGACCATGTTTCTATATTCTGTAGACAGCCATGTCTGCACGGCAAACAGTTATTCTGTATGTATTTTGCTTGGGTGAACAAGCAACAGAAGGCATAAATGAAGTGAAATCAGATGACAATTTGGTGTCAGAAATGTCTCCATAGGTGTGATTTTTATTGTATTAATTTACTCCACTAAAATTATTTTTTGCCCATCAGACATACCCAATTCCTATTATGGGACTCTCCTGAAGTAGCATATTTGTGTGGGTCTGCTGCCAGAATAGTTACCACCCTGTGTGAAAAGCTGTTTTCTCTTCTGGATGTCCTTGAGCTGTATCAGCCTGCCCTATATGCCTTGTTCTGCTGCTATGGGCTGTGATGACTGTCTTCCAAAACCCTTACTGTGCCATTTAAGGCATTGCCAATATCTGCCTCATTACCCTGCTGGAGGGCAAATCCAGTTCAGAGGCTGCACACATATATTTTAGCTTTGGCTCTCCAAGAAACACTTCAGTGTATTGGCTGAAGCTGTTGACAGTGGTTCCCTTGGGAACTTTGGTAATGTTTTGGGTGGTAGTCAACTTCATGAAAGATAAAAATATTTTGGTTGTTGGAGATATTCTAAACTGTGCCCTGTACAGTCAGGCTATCATTTGTTTGTCATCTGACTTCTGTGCTCCTGGCTAGTGTGCCTCAGAAAGGAAACTGAAAACATCTTGATCCCATCTAATCTACTGCCTGCAGTTATAGCACACTCTTGAGGAGAGACAAGTGTGGTTTTGAGGCTGGGTCTCAGACAGCTAAAAAGAGGTATCTTACCTCATAGATGAGCATTGCAATTACTGAGCTAAGCTGTAACTGGCTGGCATTGCCTCTTCTGCCTTAAATCAATCCTGGGCTTTAAGCTGAATCCTGTCTCTCATTGTCTCATATCCAGAGAGTAAAGGACCCCTCTGGGGAAGTGCAGAGTCAAGGTGTTTCTAGAGGGAGTGGTGGATCTCAGATGGATGAACTTCTCTTTTTAGGTATCTGATAATAAGAACAACTTGTGATGAAGAATTAAAGAGAATTTTGTAGAACTGTATATTTTGGAGAGGAAATTGTTTTGCGAGTTAGGAAGTAGCCTGCTTGAATATAAACATGATGTTGTGTACGTCAGGACAATGCCCCTGTGAAGGTCACTGTTAACTAGCATGAGACTACTGAAATGCTTCTCATTCACAATCCATGCCAGGATTAAAATGCAAGGGACTTAAGCTGGAAAGCGAATGTACTGCCTGACAGGTCCAGCTGCCAGCAGAACATCTCTTCCTAATGAAATCTACATTACGGGTAGCATTAGAAAAATTAAATAGAAAGACAAAAATAAACAACTGGCTGGATAAAAAAGGTATTTAAGGAGCAGAGAAATTACTAGGAAACACTAAACATTTGTTTCTTGCTTTAATACACACAATTTAATCACATTTTCAAAGCACTTAGAAAAATGCTTAGGCTTTGTGTTGAACTGAGTGCACCCTCAGCAAGTTTGCTGATGTCACCAAGCTGTGTGGTGCAGCAGACACGCTGGAGGGAAGGGATGCCATCCAGAGGGACCTGGACAGGCTGGAGAGGTGGGCACAAGCCAACCTCATGAGCTTCAACAAGACCAAGTGCAGGGTCCTGCATCTGGGTCGAGGCAATCCCAGGCACAAATCCAGGCTGGGCAGTGACTGGCTGGAGAGCAGCCTTGAGGAGACAGACTTGGGGGTGCTGGTGGACGAGAAGCTCAACAGGAGCTCTCAATGTGCACTTGCAGCCCGGAAAGCCAATCAGATCCTGGGTTGCATCAAGAGAAGTGTGGCCAGCAGGTCAAGGGAGGGGATTCTCCCCCTCTACTCAACCCTGGTGGGACCCCACCTGGACTACTGCCTCCAGTTCTGGAGGCCCTATTACAAGAGGGATCTGGAGGTGCCGGAAGGTGTCCAGAGAAGGGCCACGAGGATGATCAGAGGGCTGGAGAACCTCTCCTGTGAGGACAGACTGAAAGAGTTGGGGCTGTTCAGTCTGGAGAAGAGAATGCTCCCAGGTGACCTCATTGTGGCCTTCCAGTATCTGAAGGGGGCCTACAAGAAGGCTGGGGAGGGACTTCTCAGGATCTCAGGTAGTGATAGGACTAGGGGGAATGGAATGAAGCTGGAGGTGGGGAGATTCAGGCTGGACGTGAGGAGGAAGTTCTTCCCCATGAGAGTGGTGAAGCCCTGGAATGGGTTGTCCAGGGAGGTGGTTGGGACCCCATCCCTTGAGGTGTTTAAGAGCAGGCTGGGTGAGGCTCTGGCCAGCCTGATCTAGTGTGGAGTGTCCCTGTCCATGGCAGGGGTGTTGGAACTAGATGATTCTTGTGGTCCCTTCCAACCCTGACTGATACTATGATACTATGATAGTATGAATGGTAGGTGCTGTTTCTACACTATGTTTTGTCTAAACAAAATGTAAAATACCTTTTCATATGTAGTTTTGAAATGTACCAGATAAAGGTCATTGCAGAAAGAACATCAGACATGGATTTCACTGCAACTTACCTAAAATCAAGAACTGAGATAGTGAAGTTGAAAATTGTTTCAAAATGGTGTAATAGAAATCTATAGCTCGTTGTAGAAAGATCCAGAGTAGACAATTGCTGCTCTCAATTTCTTTTGTTGTTCGCATGCAAACACACACACGCTCACAGACACACACACAAACACACATAAATATACAGAAATCTTTTTGCAGCAGGAATTTCCTTCTTGTAAGTTTGGAGACTAAAGGAAAGAAGAAAAAGAGATATGTACTTGGCATTATTAATTATCTGTTCTTCAGACTGTCACTCCTGACACTGATGGAATTTAACTTCTACCGCGTAATGCATAGCAAAGAAGAAAAAGTGCAAAAGTAGTGACAGCTTAGGTATCACACAGCATCACAGTATCACTAAGGTTGGAAGAGACCTCGAAGATCATCGAGTCCAACCTGTCACCAAAGACCTCATGACTAGACCATGGCACCAAGTGCCACGTCCAATCCCCTCTTAAACACCTCCAGGGATGGTGACTCCACCGCCTCCCTGGGCAGCACACTCCAATGACGAACTACTCTCTCAGTGAAGAACTTTCTCCTCATCTCGAGCCTAAACTTCCCCTGGCACAGCTTGAGACTGTGTCCCCTTGTTCTGAGAGCAGCTAGAAGGTTGGTTTAGAAAAGGATAAAGAAGATTTAAGGTTATTCTATACTTTCTCCACAATAAATGATCCTGAGGCATTGCAGTAGCTTGAAAACGCAGTGGAAGAGCAGCATGTTAGTTATGAACAATAACAGTCTACAAGAAGTTTGGTTCTTTTTCCGCCATCTGAAGAATCTGCAGCAAGATCTAGCTGTGTTCTAATAAAGTTCTAGAAAACCATCCTGCAACTTAGAAATAATGCAGCAGTTGAATACCCAACTCACTATAAATCCAGTCATTTTGCTAATAGCAATAATGCTGATATCCACAAACATCTAGAGGAGGGTAAATTGAATTTCTTCCGCACGTCCAGTTTATTTCCTGCAGAGGTGTGGTGCAAATAGAAATTATTTTTTTTAGTAAAATTCACAATGAAACGTTAAAAATATGAGCCTTACAATATAAGTAATGATTGAAATGCTTTTGCATGCTGTGTGATATTATCAGCATTCATGACCAGCATTTTCACAGAGACAAAAGGAGAGAGAGAGAGTGCAAGGTCAGAGCAAGGACATGCTGGAACTTTGCTTATGTCGGTCCCTCTAAGGGTTCACAAAAAAGCTTCCGCTTTGTTAAGCACTTTGGCCATGGGGCTGTAACATTTTAAACACAAAAGATATTTTGTAATATGCAGAAAATGAAAATATTGCACCTAGACACTATATTAAAAATAAAGAATAAGGTAGGTTTGGATTTCAGACTTTACTTCATATTGACGATGGGTTTTCTTCATAGACGGTGATGACTTCTGTTAGCTGGAACTCTTCAGAATCTACTGAAATAGTTACTGAAACATCTGTTGCTGCTGGTGTCTTCTCCTAAGAAATGCCCAGTATCTCCAAAAGCTAAACCTAAAGAAGTTTGAAAGGAGCTGGAAAGTTCAGATAGTGTCAAATTGCAGAGTGCACTCTATAAACTGAGATAGCAGCAGAAGAAAAGAATTAGAGATACTGAAATGAAAAGCCTGTAACATATAAGGAGAGAGAGATTAGATTAGATTAGATTAGATTAGATTAGATTAGATTAGATTAGATTAGATTAGATTAGATTCTTCTAAATATTTTGAATTCTTTTAATGTTAAAATCTATAAAAAAGGTAATGATTAGCAGCTTTGTGCTGAAAGTGTTTTAAACGTTTTCTGCAATGCAAAACAAAACCATCCCACATTTTTTTGTGTGAAAGCAAGACTCACATTGCCCTCATCAGCATAAGTTTTACAGATACCTGAAGGAAATTAATCACTTCAGCAAATCAACTAGATCTTATCATTTCATGAAAACTGAATTTAGCATCAGGACAAAAGCAGTCACATACTAGAAAGCATTTTGTGAAGGTGATGCAGACGTTTCTTACTGTTTCCTGTAATTATCCCATCGGAGAAGCAAGAAAAGGAGAACATTGTAAGCAAATTATAGATGAATTTAAATTCCATTATAAAGCAGTAGTAGTTTTCATTTCATCAGCAAGGTGGCATGTTAATGAGACTTCCACATATGTACATTCTGTTAGTGCTTACAACATCCTTCTGCTGTTTTGTTTTGGGTTTTTAAATCTCAAACCTCTTCCTGAAAGAAGCAATTATTTTCTACATCACATTCAATAAACTCATTTATATAACCACTATTCTTAAAAAGAGAAAACAAACACCAAAACCCCAGCCAAACACAGCTAATCTACAGATAATAGTAAGCTAAGAGATTTTTGTCACTAATTGGTTCAGTGGCCTTGAAGGTGAGATTGCTTTGCATATCCATAGGGACTCTCCTGCCAGCGAGAGGTAATGATAACATGTAAGGTCTTTCGTAACCCACAAAGATGAATCAGATTTCATAAGGCAGCTAAAATGTCATTATGTGTCTGTGTTGAGGCAACTGAATACTACCCTCTCAATAGTGCCATAGCTCACAGATATCTGATGGTCCTCAAAGTGACTTTATGGAAATACTTAACAGCTGCTTTCATCACAATTTGAAGAGCCCTGCAGTCAGACAGAAAGATTCTTTACCATATAAAGCATATATTTGGCCTAAAAGTGATGGATATGAACATATCAAATCTGAAGGTGTGGTGGAATGCAATAGAATAAATATTTCTGAAATATTGTGATTTCTAAATATATTTTTTTTTCTATATGAAGTTTTTCAAATGTTAATAAAATATCTACCTTGATTTATCCTTTAAAAAATGACATAATCCACAATAGGCTACTTGGCTGTACTATCTAGCAGATGTCCATCTATCTTGACATGGCAGGACCTGCCAGTTTCTATGGCAGTAAGTTAACTGCAAGTGCTCAAGTCCTGTCAGGCATTGAACACACTTGCACACACACACACAAGTTGTGTAGAATGTAGAAATGCTCTGCTTAATTAAGTGCACCTATGGTGCTAAAGCCCTTATTTATTGTACCTAGTTGGTGTTCCAGACATGATCTGGGTCCCTGCAGGAGGATGTGTTTCTGTGCATTATCAGGAATGCTAAATGACAGGTAGAGCAACTCAATAGATTACAAAACAACCTAAAAATGCAATCAAAATTTGGTGGTGACAATTCCATATGTGAGAGAAACAAATCCCTGTCATATTCAGGAGCTTTTTGTGTTGTTCTTGTCTATCATTTTACAATACACTGCATGGTCCATGTTCTTAGGAAGTGAATGAGTATTCCTAAGACATTGAACCTGAGACAACGGTTTGACCGTAAGATGAAATGCAAATTACCACATAAAAAAAGCACAGAACTTAGATCAGAGGGCTGTGAATGCCAGTTGTCCACATTTTAACTAATGTGGTATACCTTTGAGTGCTATTACCTCTCTTAAGACTGTACATCTATTGACTGTGATCTATTTTTCATTGCCATGTCTGCAGGCCACTTTATGGTGCAACTACTTTCAAAACCAGTAGATTAATCACAAATATTTTCAGTAGTATAAATTCTGAAGAATAATGTCTGAAGCCCCCATACTTAAGTCCTCTGGTACAATGGTATCTGGTGATTGCATTTTCAGGTGGCACCGTGAACATACTCACCCCTAACAAGCAGCTCCGTCTCATCTGACACGGTGTCCGCTGCGGTCTGAACCCTGCAGCCATATCTCCCAGCATGCATCAGGAGAATGTTCCTGATCATTAAATCTGCAGAGGATGCTTGCTGAAACAGGGATGAAGGGCCAGTTTAACATTCAGTAAGTTTCTGTTCAAGGTAATTCATGAGGGTGTTCTGTACAGTGTGAGAAACTCACGATTGCAGCTTCATCTGACTACATTTACGTCTCCTAATACCCTCTTTTGAGGATTATCAGGGCACTGCATTTATACAATTATTAATGAGGATTAAAGAGGAGGATTTCAGGTTTTTTAATAACTTTGTGCATAAAGCACATTGTGCATGTTTGTGTGCTCAAAGAAAATGGTTCCAAACTAGCACAAAGAAAATTCATTAAGGATATGAACAGAAATATTTTGGATGCAATCCTTAGTATTAACAATTCCTCTTAGTAATGAAGGAGGCTTTCTTCCTATTCCCTACAATTCAGTGACATTTGGAGTATGTCTTATTACTGTAATGAAGTTAAGGTCATTTGAAAGATAATGTTGGTTGATTTTTATTAACATAGAGGAAAATAATGCTAAATATAACTGAGGAAATGCTAATAGATTCTTCCCTCCCCCCCGTTGAAATCTGTATATATGTTAAACTGAAACATACAGTCTCTGAATGAGTGCACACAGAGAACCAGTTCATTATTGTTTTTTTAACCTTCCAGCCAACAGGAATTACACTGACCAAAAATTAAGAGCAAAGAAGATAAAACTACAAAGTAAAAAACAGTATTTCAGAGGATAAATGGCTTTTGTTAAGAATGTCTGTATTATTTATTAAATTCAAGGGATGGTATTTGATTTTACATGTACAAAATCACTGTTATGTCTAAGCCTGGAGACAATAAGTGTTGTTCGATCACCATAGTTAAGCCCAAGTCCATTGATTTATGGTAGTCATTATTTAGAGAAGGAAGAGATAAGTGTGAATGAAAGACATGCTGACTACATGGCCTAGCAGTTATGGCTTGCTTTCTCACTTTTGTGTAATAAAAACATGTGCTACTTTTAGAGTCATTGTAAGCACCAACAAATTCAGCAAATTGCTGTGAATTTTTTCCTTCCTTTCAAAACAAAGCATTTTGCACAGAATGCTTTGGTTGGAAAAGACCTCTAAGATTGTTGAGTCCAACTGTCTTTTTATCTTAATAATCAAATAGAAATAATTCTACCATTATAATTGAGGTTAGACAAAATGTCCTGCAAACATCTCTACATTTCCTTATCATTGCTACATTGTACAATACAAAAGCCTAACATTTTTTCCCAACAATAGAATAGAATAGAATAAACCAGGTTGGGAGAGACCTTCAAGATCACTGAGTCCAACCTATCAACCAATCCAACCCGCCTAAACAACTAAACCATGGCACCAAGCACCCCATCAAGTCTCCTCCTGAACACCTCCACCACCTCCCCCCGGGCAGCCCATTCCAATGGGCAATCACTATCTCTGTATAGAACTTCTTCCTAACATCCAGCCTAAACCTGCCCTGGCATAGCCTGAGACTGTGTCATCTTGTTCTGGTACTGGCTGCCTGGGAGAAGAGACCAACCTCTGCCTGTCTACAATCTCCCTTCAGGTAGTTGTAGAGAGCAATAAGGTCACCCCTGAGTCTCCTCCTCTCCAGGCTAAGCACTCCCAGCTCCCTTTACTGTATGAAGTACTCCAACATTACTGTAGAGTTTGTGTAATGTTATAGAATAGATAGCATATAATTATTTTGTATGCAATTATGTAATTTATAACTACTAAAATTATACAGTCTATAATATATAGTGTATAACTTTGATTATTGCACGTGATACACTATAATTTATACAAATGCAAATAACATATTACTGCGTTATACAGACTACTATTGTATTACACTATTCCCTAGTACATTATCTACACTTGACATAAGTTCTTCCCAGAAAGAGTGATTGGCCTTTGGAATGGGCTGCCCAGGGAGGTGGTGGAGTCACCATCATTGGAAAGGTTTAAAAAGAGACTGGATGAGGCACTTGGTGCCATGGTTTAGTTGATTAGATGGTATTGGGTGATAGGTTGGACTTGATGATCTTGAAGGTCTTTTCCAATCTGGTTAATTCAGTTCAGTTCAATTCAATTCAATTCAATTCAATTCAATTCAATTCAATTCAATTCAATTCAATTCAATTCAATTCAATTTTTCAATTCAATCCTATCCTACCCTACCCTACCTTACTCTGCCCTATCCTATCCTATCTATCCTATCCTATCCTATCCTATTCTATTCCATTCCATTCCATTCCATTCCATTCCATTCCATTCCATTCCATTCCATTCCATTCCATTCCATTCCATTTCATCCTATCCTTTCCTATCCTATCCTATCCTATGCACCTAATATGACATATTACTTACATATAAGTGTTTACTTGCCCTTACTCGGTGTGGGGCTTTAAGAAATACTTAGTGAGCATAGGATTTTTTTCTTCTCAATTTTTGTTTACTTTGCTAACTGGACAATGACTGACGGACTTTCCTTGGAGTGGATGTTCCCTGCTTCATATTGTTCCTGTAGAGTGCTTCTAATCTGAGCAGCTCTGATCCTGAATGAGTGGAATTTTACCCTGCATTAAAAATAAAATCTTACTAAGAGTGTGATACTTCACTAGCAGTGCTGGAAATAGATCACTGACTTCATATTTTATATTTCTCTGGCTTTTGGGCACATAGGCTGTATTCAGATCTTTATCCTTCATAATCATTTGCAAGTTATGAAATCTCACTTTATAAGCAGTTGTCCACATGTGCACGACCTTGTGTGTTGAAGTATTATATTTCTTATCTGTTTCCTTGTGTTATTTTCATCATCTGCTGTCATCTGCAGTAATATGTCCAGTTTTGTAGTGTACAGTTGTTGTTTGCATATTTTTCTCTTTTCTGCCAAGGTCATTTAAGACAAGATGAAATAGGATTGTTTCCAAGATCCAGTCTTCTACGATTTAGGTTTTACTTTCTAGGCAGAAGAATTCCTTTTCAGCACATCTTGGCTCGCGTCTTCAGCCAATCTTCACCTCATTTGCATTTTTGGAACTGAAATTGTCATGATATTCCAAGTAGCACTGAAGCAAAATCTTTACTGAGTCATATTCACTTGTAAAGAGGGGAAAGACAGGTGGGGCACAAAGGCTGCCACTGAGACCAAAGTGGATATAGGCATGATCTGCATATAATTAACCCTGTAGATCTTAGAGTGCGAATACAACGGTAGTGTTTTGCCTTCTGAAGTGGCCTCTTTGATGATGTTACTGAAGGAAAGTTATTGAGACCAGTCAGGCCATGCTTGCTCAGGCATATCAGAAATCACAGCAGTTGAAAAGAGTATTTGAGTACTCTGCAGCTCTAAATGCAAAAGAAGAGCACTCATTCCTACCAGGAGTCAACTTCAACATACAAGTCTTTTAAGCTGTCCAGCACAGCAGTATTTACTAGCCACTGACACATGAGTTGCTCGAGATAATTAATGATTGTGGTACAAAACCTTAACTTTGAGAAGGATAAAACCAGAATCAGTCCACATTTGTCCTCTCTTGAGAGTAATTTACATTTAATGTGTGTGCTGTTAAGTGGGAGGAAAAGCATAATGGATAGCAACTGCCTGGTATTATTGCTCAGGATCTGTTAAAAATTGTGGCTGTCACTCTGACTTCCAGAGGGTTCATGACTATGTGAATCCTTATATTCTTATCAGGAAAAATACATGTATTTCATCTGCACACCTGTGTAACTGGGCAGACAAGCAGCAACTGAATGAATCATTGCTACAAGTGGAGAACAGTGCAACACAGAAGATCCCCATGAAACGTTTATTACAGCATAATAGGGTGTGCAGCCAGCATTGCTCAGGATGTGTGAATGGAAAGAAATTAAAGTCACTGTGTTTAATGCAGAAGGATATATGGTCAAAAATGAGATTCTTGATCAAGGGAAATAATGAGACATTTAAGCTTCCATTTAGATAAGTAAGAGCTGACCAGGACCTCTTAAAAAATTGTATTATTTGCTGTTCAGTGATATTTATAAAGTGATCTTTACAGATTCTTCCAAGTCTTGGAATATTGATTATTTTGTTGATCATTTTATCTTGCAACAAGAGGTTCAGGCCACAACAAGGTCTGGAGGCAGGTAACCTGATGCAATGGCCTTCCACATTTCCAGAGAATCTCTACAGCATGTCATTGCAACTGCTGCTTAAATTTGAGTGATTACAACAGAGTTAAAAAAAACCCTGCTAAGTAGAAATGCAACAGAGTAGAAATGCATGTTTTGCAATAAGAGCACTATTTCAGAGCAGCATTTAATCAGAAAAATCTGAATTTCTTGGCATCCTGGAGATCATGTATTACTTACTTAGCCAAGTATTAAAAGTATTTATATTTGTTCAGCATAAACTTCTAAGTGGAATAGATCTTGTACTTTACAGAACCTAAGGCTTAGAAAACAAAACCAAAACAACCTGCAAAGGGATAGGTTTAACAGCCAGCATCTGAAAGGTAAATACAACCTTCAAGGCCAGCATCAGTTATGGACCTACTGTAACCCTGAACAAACTCCTGGTTTCCCATAAGCAGTAAATAAATAATAATACAGATATCAATGCTATCTGTCATGACTAATGATTCTCTCTAGGACAATAAATTATTGTATAATTCATATTATGCTCCCAAGTATCCATTCATCAAGTTCTGGGCAGCTCCAGCACAGAGTGGGGTGTCTCTCAATTGTTTCTCCTCCAGTGCGGCATGTTACTTGAGGTCATAGATGTGTCTGAAATCTATCTAATTGGCATTACCTGTAAGGTACTGCCTGAAGTAATTTTTCAGAAGAATTGGTGCCACCTATACACAGCAGTTGCATTTGATGTGGAGATAGTTCCCCCGACTCAAAAAGGCTCCAATAAATATTTAATGTAAGTACTTTGCTCAACAGGAATCAATTTGTTGGATCTGGCTTTTGCACCCATTTCTCTAGTACTGGCAATTTGCAGCAGAGAGAGAAAAGCACCAGTGTGCAGAGAACTTACTGTTGGTGAATTGATACTTTCTCAGCCATCTCACACCCTCACAGAAAGTTGTACGTGGATCTTTTCCTTTCCATTTCATAAAGAGGCTGTGAATAGCTTTGCAGTGAAGTAACAGTTACGTATGGTTCTTCAAGTGAAGTGAGTTACACCTAACTCTTCCTGTGAGAGCCAGTTCATTATCTTGAGCTGGTTGCTAGGAAACCTCCCTTTTAATCTGTTCATTTATTTGCTGATTTTTTATCTCTGAAGTAATGTGGTTCTTTCAGTGTCCAACCTTTTATTTTGAAGGCTTTGCACAACAACAATCTATAATGTGCCTGCATTTAAAACGGAGCTCACAGTTACACAGTAAAGCACTTTCTTAACAGTTGCTTGTTTACTTGCCCCCTACCTCATCCATGGAAGAATTAAATGTTGGTGTGATTATTACACAGTTTATCACATATGTTCAGACTACAGAATCGTAAGTGGAAAAATATGTGAACCCAGGAACCTTAAAACATTCTTTTGTCTTTCTATCAATCCTAGCTTTCATTGAATCTGTTTCTGATGCTGCTCATTTTCCACACTGACAATCATACTTCCTTTCCACACTCCAACTGCAGTTCTGTGAATGTAGCCCTGACTTATCTTGTAAAGAAGAAGAAAAAGGCAAGGAAGTTCAAAATACTGGGTAGTCAATAGAGATGATGTGGCAGCTGGCAGCTCTCAGTTCCTGCGCTGTAGAGGCCTGGGGTCCAGAAAGGTTGGGAATTGTACCAGGGAGTCAGGTTGCAAACTCACCTGGACAAAATGCAGGGAAACTTGCCTCTCTGTTGGGGAAGAATGTGTCTAAAAATGGTAGTGAGTCTATTACAAATTATCTGTATTCAAGAAAAGCTTAAATCAGTGGGAAAAAAAGAGTGGGTGAACACTGAAATTGTGGGAAAATTGCTATGCTGAAAGCCTAAGGGATGGGGGGAGGGGGGTGGGGTGTTGTTGGGTTTTTTTGTTTGTTTGCTTGTTTGTTTGTTTTACATGACTGGGGGTTTAACAAAGCTTGCTGGCCATCATCCTAGTCTTTTCACAGTGAAAGGTGAAGACTCTTTACCATATAGTGGTTTCTATACAGAAGAGAATGCTTGGGAGGGACAAAAACCTTGAAAAGAAAGGTCATACTCTGTATAAACTTAGAATAATAGAGCAATGGTCTGTTTTAAAATGGGACTGAGATTTGTTCCTAAAAAAGAATGATCCTGGCTGTTAGTGCTGTCTTATTCTGTTTAAATGATTGTTTTTAATACATGGGTGCTTTCACAGCTAACAGACAAGTAAGGTGAATTCCTGACTCATGCATTATTTGATTTAGCAAAATAGCCTTTGTTAATGAAATTCAGTCAGATCAAATTGAAAACTGATTTTCCAGAGGATTCTTGATTTTTTTTTTTTTTGATACATTTGATTAGCAATGGAGTTTGGCTTTGGTAAATTTATCTAAAGCAAACTAATGATCATACAGAATAGCCCTATGGCAGCGTTGGTTTTGGACCATGGACAATAAATGGAAAATAGCAGTGCAATAAATTTCTGTTAAAATTATGTTGACAATTTATATGTGCACTGTGATGGATTGCTGGCTGCAAGCCAACTTCTGTTCAGGATATGTTTAGGACAATTTGAGTGCAATTTCATGTAAATTCTAATGTTTGCATACATCAACCACTTGCCTGTTTACGGTTTCTGATGTTTACAAATTGCAAATATTTAATCTGTTACAAAAGCAGCAGGTTTCCCTGTTGATACAGTTATAATAAGATACTAGATTCTGAGTTCTGCTTTATAATGCCATAAGCAAATTTAGAACAAGGGAAGATTAAATTACCGCTATGGGGTTTATTGTGATTAATTGCATGAGATAGTATAATAATGGTAGCGTAGTAGAATCCAGGCTGGTACAGGTTGACTGAGGGCTACCTAATAACGCACAAATTTCATTTCCCCCATCTATAAGAAGCAAAAGAGATGATTTTCAAAGGTTTCAGGTTTGTGTATCCATAAAAATTATCCAGGGGAGTTGTGGACCCTTCCAGTATTTCTGGAAAGAGAAAGCAAAATAATGATAAGTTTGGGGTGAGCAATGGTGCTTGGGAGAGGATGCTAGAAAGTGTTGGGTGGTTGGGAGTGGATAGGGAGCACTTTAATGTGCATCTGCAAATAAGTTTGATTAATGTCATTGAGAGAATGTGGAGGAAAAGATGGAGTAAAACAAGTATCAGATGTCAGGTAGCATATTACCTACTGTGGTAGTTTTATGAAATTTAGGAGTTAAAGAAAGAATAGAAAAAGCATTGAACATGAGAGGGCATGAGAAAAAAAGATATGATATGAAATGGCAGGCTGCAAGACAGAGAGGCCTAGTAGACATGTTGCTAAATCTGTATCTGAGTGGTTATCACCAGGAGAAAAAAGGAAGACCTGTAAAGGGTGCCTGTAAGGGTACCTAAAGGTCCTCCTGTTCAAAGACGTAGAGAGGGGAAAAGAGTGTGGAGCTACATAGATCATTTGAGTGGAATGGTGTTGATAGCACTGGATGAAGATGACAGAAATGGCATCAAAACCCATCTGGGATGACTCTGCCATTTTTAGAAGACGTCAAAGAAGGAAGCATGATTCATGAGATTTCATTAGTGTGCTACATGAAGAATATTGTGACAGCCCTACATGAATAGAAATTTAGTAGTGGGGTCCATAGATCATGGCACACATCAACGCCAGCAAAGAAAGATACCTAGGTTGGAAATAAAAAAGGCAATGTGGAGAGAGAAAAGGAAAATGGAAAGGTCTTCTGGCTAGCTGTTTAGAAGTAGTCTCCTTTTCTCCTCTTGAGGATCTTGAGGAAGATGATGACTGTTACAACCTTTTCTTTGGCATCTACTCAAACTTCCTATACATTAATGCTGATGGGAATATGTTAATTAAGAGCAGTTGTGGCACCATGATTGATTGTTATGCATCTGAACACTTACATTGTTGGGTAATATTTCTTAAGTATTTATACCACCATTATCTACCTCACTGCGTGCTGTGGTTTGGTTTACAAAACAAAGAAGTGGGCAGGATGATGGGCTGAGAGTTGCAGGCCAATGGGAGTCTCTTCCTGTAAGACCTCACTATAACAACATGATGGAGATTCAAGGTACAAGGCTGGGAGAAAAAACCCAAACCAACCAGGATGACAGCAGTGTGAGAACTGCAAAGGAGAAATTCTGCCAGGAAGGGTCTGGAAGGCACTGACACAACAGCTCTTGAGAAAGGTTCCAGAGCTACAAGTGAAAAATAGACAGTAGAGCTGCAAATGGAAGGCCTTAGCATTAGGAAAGCTGATGCTGATCAGATGTTCAGAAAGTCAGCTGTGCTATTACTTCTCAGATTAATTCTGTGCCAAGCAGTTAAATGATCCATCAGCTGCAAGTAAACATTGGAAAGAAGGGACTGTTATGAAATTTCTTTTATTTACCTTCAAGATTCTTCTCTATAAAATGTGTCTTGTAAACAAGGCAAGGTACAAAATGCCTTAGCAGAATAAACCAGTGTAAAAATTATCTTACTGTATTTTGTGACTTTTTAATTACAATCATTTGTTAGAGTAATTTTGTGCAGTAATGCTGAGAGTCGTGCATGTTCCACCCTCCAAAGTAAATTAAAGAGAGGAATTGCTACTTATCATCTCTCTCCTTGCTTTCTAGTCACAGCCAAATGCACAAGCACTTGGGAACACCGGTAACATGTTTGATTCTAGGTAATATTTGGATGCCCCGTTCCAACACAGCATGCAAGTATGTCTAAAAATTGAACTAGTTCACTAGGACTGTAAATATCCTGGAAGCTACACAAGGTAAAGTGCATTATTAGACCATGATCTACATTGTGTTTAGATTTTGGGTTGTGGTTACCAGTCATAAAACAAGCATTTCAAAGTGTCTTAATGGGAAATCTTTATTCCATTTTGTACCCTTTTACACCCATTTTGCACATGAAATTTGTATTACCAAAAGACAAGACATTTATTTTTGAAGCCGCTTCTGATCACTCAAGTATTTAACTGATGTAGCATGACAAATGGGCAAAACCTGGTAATGAGTATAGGGCTGAAATAGCTGGAGATTTGAATTGACAGTAATGGCTGTGTTCAGCCTCTTCCATCAGCAGGAAAGTGCTGCGACAAACAGTGAAACAAATTGATAGCGATGAGGTTGATATAGCAGCATTACCCTGAACAGAAATTCCCTGTGCTTAGAGGACATATTTTCTAAAAGACTTCAGACAACTGTTGGTGTTTTCCTCAGTGTGGGGAGGAGGGAGCTGTTAAATTAAAACCCCTGTTTAATTAGAATTGTTTGGGTTTATGTCTAATAAAAAGAAAAGACATTATTATTAACGGCCTGCTGTTTTAATTGATTCCATGTAGTGTACAACTTAGCGCTGCCTGTTTAGAAAATGCTTGGGAAATTTTAATCTTATCTTGTAAAAAATGATTAGAGTACTGCAACAAGCTAAGGGGAGACTTGAAAATGTAAGGGAAGATGCTAAGTTATGCTCTCATTCAGCTTCTAGCTTATCAGATTGAAGTCTCCAGTGCTGGACAGTAGATAATGTATTGTCCGGCCTGCATCCAGTGGCCTTTTCTAAGTATCTGTAGATTTCAATTCACTTTCCTGTGAACAAATGACCACTGTAAAATATTACATGAGAAGTTGTGCTTATTGCTTCCCATGGTGGCAGTTTTAGTTAAGATCAAAGACCAAGAGGATATTGAGACTAAATGACTTTCCTGAGTCTGAAAGGCACATATGTAGGTTAAGGAGAGGGACACTAAGAGCAATACTGCTGATTGCCAATCTGTGAATAACCACAACGAATCATTTTGCTTAGCTGCCATAAAAACAGTATTGGCTTTCAAACACAGAGTTGGAATGATGATGGTTGAAAATCTACTTGCAAACTCAGATGTCTTTAGCTAGAAAATGGAGACCTATGAGACAGAACTAAGGTAAATGTAGATCTTAGAAAATTCCAAATAGAATTTTGACCAGGACTTCTGGACCAGGCATAAAGGACAGAAAATTGAAGTTACTCTAAGAAAAGCAAGTAGGTTTGTGTTTTCAGTTTCCAGGTGCATACTGAGGTTGCTAGAAGGAAATCCTTTCAATTAGGTCTTCCATGCAGAATTGTTTCTGTGAATTACAGGGACTACCCCTCACAAAATCTAAAATGCTATTGAGTCTTTTGGGATGCAAAGGAAGGTTTTTAATGCAATGTAACCCTTTGCATTGCATTATTTTTCTCCTTCCCTGTGTGCCTTGGAGCTGTGCATACACAACATTTGGGATGTTTGTCTTTCCTAGACAGCTGTCACTCCAGTGGAGTTCTGTCTTTTCCTTAATATTCTCTTCATGCCAAGCTTTGTTCAACTTGAAATCCTTACCACACTTATCCTCTAGCTAGGCTAGAGTGAAGTATCCAAAGTACCTAAATTGCTATACATACTAAATTCTTGATAGCTCAGTAAGTAAGAGCAAAATCCCTTTCAACATGCATAAAATTTAATCCTCAGTATGAAAAATATGATTTGGGGGTTTTTGGGGGTACAAAAGCCACAGATACAATTTTAAAACAAGCAAAACAGCATGTGTTACTATGTCCTTTTCCTTTTAATTGTGGTTGGTAGGGAACATGCAGTTTCAGCAAATGGAAATTTATCTACATCCTGCATAAATGTTACTTTGGTAATAGCTTTTATAACACTGCATTAAGTAGCAGAATGTTCATCATACTTAACACCTGGGTCTGCCACAGTGAAAGTATGAGCAGTGCCACCAGTAGTGAGAGGCTGATAATGGTTTTGTTGTGGACAAAACCCAGTCAAACAATGTTCACTTTGTCAGGCTTTCAAACAAGTAAAATCCAAACAAACCTGAATGTTTTTTGTGTCTGATGAAAGTATCAGTCTGTGCAGAACAAAATGGAAGTATAATTCCATAACTTCAGTACACAAAGGGCATTATTTTTCTTAAATGTATTGCATTAAAAAATGCAATTAAAAAAAGCCATTCAGAAATGTAAAAAACTAAAAGTGATGTAGATGGAATTCTAGAAGATTTCAAGTTACTTTCTTTCTGCTTTTTCTTCTTAATCCTGTGTCTTTCTTAGACTGTATCACTTCTTTCAAATGGAACAGGTGAAAAGAGGTTATGTGAGAGGAAAACCAGAAGCTTTATCTTGCTTTCCCTTGGTACCTGGCCATGATTTAGTTTTTAACAAAGTAAAGAAAATAAATTTTGATCCTGGTGACTAATTTCACCTGCAGATGTGGTTAACAGAAACGATGAGATACAATGGACAATATTCCATAAATGAGTAGTTAAGGGAATTGCAGGAAGTTTGCCTCAAAACACACAAAAAAATATTGCTGTAGTACCACAGTAAACCCTTTCAGGTTTTGCATCACTCAATTGATTCATCTTCATTTTGAGGCAATGCAAAAATCAAGATAGGCCTTTTAGTGAATGGAGATCTACTTTCAAAGAGAGAAGGATGTGTCATATCATGGATTCAGACAGTTTCAGTGGGGATTGCCCTGAGTCATGCCTTGGTATCTTGTTTTTCCCTGAGGTGTTTCTTGCCCCATCCCATCTGTAATGGCTACTTGCAGCCATTTTCCAGTTGATCCAAGCATGCTCTTCCATTCTTTCTTTAGAGTGAAAATCAAAAAAAAGAAATGCCTTGACTTTTAAATGAGTTAGGAATGAAGTAAATGAAGCCTGTCTTGTCTGTCTCTTGTATGAGCAATCCTGTAAAGGAGAATGCCAATAGTCCAGTCTAAAAATACCAGGATCTGATGCTTTCTTCTGGTATTTCTTTAAACTTGAATATTATGTCACTGTTTCAGCACTGGCTTAACATTGATAAGGCAGGATCTAATTTTGAGAAATACCCAGTGCCTTCTGTTCAGCCTGATGTTATTTTCTGATCAGTTGAATGTTTCTGTAAAAATCTATGTTCATCTAGACATTGAGCACTGACTACATAATGAGCGATTAATACTATTTTGATTTATTAATGCAGCAGTGAAGAGCAAAGCAGTGAGAAGGAAGTAATACATTCATACCAAAATAGCTGGTTAAATCACTTATGTTTTAGCAAAAATTTTATTCCTGTCAGGACAAGAAAAAGAATCAGCAGTTTCAGTGAGTTTTGCATGAGTATTTGTCTGAAAATATGTCATCTACCAGGGGTTTGCTTTGAATGAGCTTTATTTCTACCAGTTTGAGGGCTTTCTCTATTATAAATGAAATTAATGAAGAATTCATGTTGAAAGATTTACAAAATCCTGTTTTCATAAAATAAATCACACTAGATTAGCTTTTCTTTGCTAGCAGAAGGATTCTTTGATAGCCTAAGGATTGTTCTCAGTGATTAAAAGTTCCCTTCAGCACACAAGATGCTGAAGAGGGATATGGACATGCTGGAAGGTGTCCAGAGAAGGGCCACGAGGATGATCAGAGGGCTGGAGCACCTCTCCTGTGAGGACAGACTGAAGGAGTTGGGGCTGTTGAGTCTGGAGAAGAGAAGGCTCCGAGGTGACTTCATTGTGGCCTTCCAGTATCTGAAGGGGGCCTACAAGAAGGCTGGGGAGGGATTTCTCAGGCTATCAGTATCAGGTAGTGCTAGGACTAGGGGGAATGGAAAGAAGCTGGAGGTAGGGAGATTCAGGCTGGACGTGAGGAGGAAGTTCTTCACCATGAGAGTGGTGAAGCCCTGGAATGGGTTATCCAGGGAGGTGGTTGAGGCCCCATCCCTGGAAGTGTTTAAGCCCAGGCTGGATGAGGCTCTGGCCAGCCTGATCTAGTGTGGGGTGTCCCTGCCCATGGCAGGGGGGTTGGAACTAGATGACCCTTGTGGTCCCTTCCAACCCTGACTGATACTATGATTCTATGAAATGCACTGAAGGAACTGTGTTTCACATCTTGGATTTCAAATTTTCAGATATGACTTCAAGTGAAATTTTAATCACAAGATGTTTTCTTGAATCAGTATTTTACTCTTGAAGTGAAAAGGAAAAAAAAAGATAGCTTTCCTTCATATATATTTAGTCCTGGATTTTGAGTATCAGACTTCCTCAGATCAAGACAAGTGTGGTAAGATCCCTCACACTAAGTTATATACTTTAAAAATGTGAGATTATTGTTTTTTCAATTAAAAAGCTTATTGATGCAAATCTAAATTAAAACCAAAACCAGACAAAAACAAAGTGCAAAGTGAATACAGTATGATTTCCATGAGGGCAGATAGAATAAATTGATTGCAGCTGACATGATTTTTAATGCAAAGTTAACTTCGCTGCATTATACTCAAATTAAATTAATTTACTTTTAAAATTCCCTGACCTTCGTGAGCTTCATTTTCCTCTGTTAACATATTGTGGGTATGTGATTTACATTTCATTAGTGGGAAGATCTAGTTAAATGGTTGTAGATTCTATTTCCAAACTTGTTCTCATGCAAGGGAATTAGGAAAGAAAGTATTTGGACATGAAAATATATTCTAGGCAAGTAAAACACTGGGAAGTGAGGGCATTCCGAGAGTCATAGACATCAATGCTTACAACAGCATCCTTTATTAAAATAATCAGAAGAATGTAAGAAGGATTTGATCCAAATTACTTTCTGTTCCCTCATAAAGAGCACCAGATGCCTCACCAATAACAGAATGTAAAACTTTAATACCTTCTTGATTAACAGTACTTAACGTAGTTCTAGTGACCTGTGGTTTGCACCCCCTCTAGCTAAAATTTCTTTCCGCCAGTGGTGAAATCTTTCAGTTTGGTCAGAATTTGGTACGTGCAAGACATGTAAAAGCATGCAAATTTCTATCAGATCACAGCACACCGATGACAAACACATGGTCACTTACTGCCTTGATGCTTTCAAAGTGTCCACCTTCTTTTTCAAAGTCAATTGGCTGCCCATTGAGTGTCCAATAGAAGGTGACATCTAGAGTGCTGTCATGAAGGGCTTTGCAGCTGAGGACAATGCTTTCTCCAACCGTTAGCTCGATCTTCTTGGGAGTCAGCTCTATTCTTGTAGGTTCTTGAAACATAGAAGGATTTGGAACATTTAGATGGAAGTCTAGTTACAGTGCAAGGGCAAAATAACGATTGAGTCTCTGTCTCAGTCTCCCACAGCTTGCATTCATTGCTTATAGCAAATGCATAATGACAAATGCTGAAATAGTCATAATGCACACTAAGACATGACAGGGTGAACAGAAGATACAGGCCAGTTTCATGGAGATAATATGTCAGGATCCTAAACAACAATCTATAGACTTCTGGGATGGGTTATCTAATTAATTTTTATTAGTCTCATAAAGAGCTTTTTATTTATTATTATTATCATTTTTAAGGCTGAAGTACCTGGATTCTTGTGATTGTATGATTTGTCACTTAAAATACAAAAGGATTTTTCCAGGCATACTAAATGTAGAAAGAAGCTTGAAAAATGAAATTAAAAGACTTGAACACCTGAAACCAAGACCCACAATCATATAAGAATTTATCTGAAAAGTGACAGAAAATCTGATTTTCAATTTTACTCTTTTAAGGAACCACCTTTCCTTAGATTTGATATTGAGATGATCTTGAAGGTCTCTTTCAACCTGGTGTATTGCATTGTATTGTATTGTATTACTTTTAATCCTTAGCTTTGTTCCTCTGCAGAAAGAGGCAGGGGTAAGTGAGCTCCCACAGTTAAAATATGTTAAAAGAGATATTGATTATTTTATTTACATAATGCTTATAATCTGAGTGTTTTTATATATACTAATTCTTCTGACATATGACAGCTGGAGCATGAACTCTGACGTGGGCACATAGTGTGTGATCAGGCAGAGGTTATCTCCCATATTTCGCTGGAAATGTGTTTTTTATTCTGCCTATACAATGTTGTGTCATTGACTGGGGATTCTAAGGAATAATAAAATATTATTAAAGAGAAATCATCATGATCATCAAAGCACTTTTTCATACCTTTCACAGATAGTGATGCAATGATTTCTGCGGATCCAAAGACATTTACACCTTGGCATAAGTAACGTCCTTCATCTGACTTAGAAGCATTCACGATTCGCAAGCTCCCATGTGGAAGAATAGTTATCCTGAAAAGGATAAGTCCATAAATATATAACTATATGTCCTGTCCTATCAGCTAAAATCCATGATTTTGTCTTTTAGAGCTAATAAACAGGATTAAGGAATGCTGCCTCTGTAGCGAGGGTTGGTGGAGATGATGATGGAATTCTCTTCTGTTTCAGAAAGGTTGTAACAAACCCATTTTACTCCTTCCTTAATTCAAAGGGTTCCAGGGAGGCATCAGTGTTTTAGTATCCTTTGACACTTATCAGTGGTGAATTTTAATGTACCCTTTGTAAAATGTAAAAAAGGTGATTCTTCATAATTTGTCTTTAAAGTTTCACTGCTATATTATTGTCAAATCACATTTCAATATCAAGCACAGGCTATTCCATTTAGAAAAAGAAGAAAAAAAAGACCTTAAAATTAAATCTGAGGAGAATGGGAAATAAAGTGCAAAAGAGGGCTAGAAGAGAAAAAACCCTAAAATTAATTGCATCTGGTCAAAATATGATTTATGGCATTATTACACAGTGTAGCACAGGGACTTAAATAATCTCTGCTTTTTTGTAGCTCAGCTTTTATTATTTTCTCTGAGTCTTGTATGATTGCAGGCCCACTACTTCTCTAGATAAGTAGCTCCACTGAAGCATGTTCATGAGAAATGTTGTTCAGCCATTCACATTCAGGAGTTTCAAATTTTGGCTTTGCTTACAAAGTATTAATCATTAAGTCCATGAAGCTAGAGTTGAAAATTAACACATTTTTACTGTTCTAAAATGACAAAGCCCCTGAATTTATTATCTGTTAAAGCTGTATCCCTGGAAGAACAGTAAATAGTCATTACTCCTTTCCTGACAGAAAACCACAGGGAACATGGCAACTCTCACAGAATCACAGAATCACCAAGGTTGGAAGAGACCTCAAAGATCATCAAGTCCAACCTGTCACCACAGATCTCATGACTAAACCATGGCACCAAGTGCCACATCCAATCCCCTCTTGAACACCTCCAGGGACGGTGACTCCACCACCTCCCTGGGCAGCACATTCCAATGGCTAATGACTCTCTCAGTGAAGAACTTTCTCCTCACCTCGAGCCTAAACTTCCCCTGGTGTAACTTGAGACTGTGTCCTCTTTTTCTGGTGCTGGTTGCCTGGGACAAGAGGCCAACCTCCACTTGGCTACAACCTCCCTTCAAGTAGTTGAAGTCAGCAATAAGGTCTGCCCTGAGCCTCCTCTTCTCCAGGCTAAGCAATGCCAGCTCCCTCAGCCTCTCCTCATAGGGCTTGTGCTTGAGGCCTCTCCCCAGCCTCGTTGCCTTTCTCTGGACATGTTCAAGTGTCTCCATGTCCTTCTTAAACATGGCATTAAAGCCAAGCCTTCATTGAAGATACTGTATAACCTTTCCCAGACTGGGTAGAGGTTATGACTCACTCAAAGGTCATGGGAGAGCAGGCAGGCATAAACACCAAAAGCATATAATCCCCCAAAAGTGTCTTCAGGTATCAAACAGAATTAGAGGAGGAGATGCTTCCTTCTCCTGCACGTTGAAAGCAAGGTAAGACCTCTGTGTTAGAGAAAGAGATTAATTCAGTATGTGGGTGATCCTTCCTCAATGGTGGCTGGCTTTTAAGATCTGCCTCCTCAGGGAGGACTATCTATTTGTTAATATAGTGACTAGCCCTCCTTCTACTGGGTGTTCCCTGTTGAGGTTATGATCAGAAATCATGAAGGGCACAATGTTGTTTGCCCTTATGAAGTATTTAAAGAGGAGTAAGACACTTTGATCATACTGATTATCAGGTCTGGGTTGGGCTCTTCATCAGCCAAAAAAGGAGAAGTAATTCCCTTTCTAACTGGATGTGTTAAAATGCAAAGCCTAGTTACTTGTGATTTAAAGTAGGAGTGATTTACCAAAAGCTTGAGATTCAGTAATGTGCTCAAATTAAATCACTAAGATGAGAATGCTTTTTTCTGATGGAAAACAAGCAATGCCTCCTATGCTTTGACTCTCTTTGTGAAAAATGATGTTTTATTATCTGAGGTTTACAAACACTATGGTAGAGAAAACAGAATTTCATTCCAGGGAAAAAAATGCACTTCTGTTCCCTTCACATGTGAAACCCCTTGGTGCTCTCAGAAGAGAGAAGGAAGAAAATAATAGCTTGAGAAGTGAATGGGGCAGAGGAAGGACATGCCAACTATCAAATCAGTGCAATCTGATGATGTATCTCTAAACTTGCTCTAAACAAATATATTTCAGTATTTGAGTCACATGTATGTCTAAAGGCAATTTTATAGAAAAGATGTATTAACCAAATTCCTCTGTATCTGTAGTTTTGTTTGTTTGTTTTGCATGGTTTTGTTCCTAATAAATAAGAAGACCCAAAATTTTGTTATAATTTGAAGAAACAATTTGCTTTAGGAACTGACAGGAATATAAGCTTCCTTCCTTTTCTCTTGGTGTAAGTTTTGCTTTCCTGTGAAGATACTGTTTGATCAATGCCTGAGGACACCATATCATTAGTATGGCAATAGCCTTTGCAGAAGAGTCATAGTTTTCATGAATATATTGCCAGCATCAGACAAAGGGAAGGATACTCCTACAGTGTTTACAAGTTATACACAGCATAAGTCCTGATACAAGACTGTTTGTCATTCTGAGCTTGGAGGAAAAGAAGTTAGATGCATATGGAAGATCATCTAATGAATCTTATGCATCTCATTTGCCACATTTCTATTTAGCTGAAAGCTCTCGCTATCCATGAAGAAAAGTAATCGCTCAATCAAAGCAATTGCAAACACATTTGCTAGTGAATTATTTCACTCAGAAATTAATACTTTCCTTAAAATCTCTGGCATTCATCTCCTCTCCTTTTTGTGTGTATGTGTGTTTGGGAAACAAGCCAGAGGCTGGTTATGATGGAAACCAAAATGCTTTATTTATTCACATAAGGCTGCACACAGCAGGAACATAGACATCTCCTTCCCAACACTGTGTAGTATATCCACATTTTTTTTTAACAACAAAATACCATAGGAAAAGGGGGTTTAGCTTCATAAATAAAAGGGAAGCAAAGATAGAAGAAATGGGGTTTGGATTGAGTTAAGGATAATTCTGGAAAAGACCTCTATATTCCTAAGTCAGTAGAAACTTTGGCTTTAACAGTATTGGATGAGTGATAAATGTGATAGTTTGGAGAATATTGTATTTAAGTATAGGAAAACCTAAAGGTAATCACATCAAGGAGGTAGATGTCTATTCAAGGACTCTGAAAAATATGGCACATGAGCCTGTGTCTCTGTAGAAAAGAATTTTCATCTATCTAATAACAAAAAGAAGAAGAGATGAGCATTAATGTCTTGGAGTCAATAAGCATGTTGGCTTAAGATCAATAGCAGCAAAGATTTTAGCAGGTATTATTAGGAAAGAGTAATCAAAGTATGGCAGCAGATGGACATGAGATAAAATTCAACATGATTTAACTGAAAATTGCCCTGAAACAAAATTGGTTTATTTAATAAACGTTTTTTCTAGAGAAAATAATTACAGATTTGATCTTCTATGGGTTTCAAGCATGATTTTCCTGCTGAAATTCATGTGACTGGTTAAACAAATTCAATGCAGAAATTTTAAATGCTTAAGAAAGTAATTGAACAGAAAAACAAACAAATCAAGCAGAACCAAACAAAATCAGAACAATGACACACAACAACAAAAAAACCCAAACCAGAACACTCCCTCCCACCCCCCTAACCCTCCCCCCAAACAACCAAAAAACACCCCAAACACCCAAAAAAGGGCAACCAAGAAAAATGCTTGTTAGTATCATTATAGAATCATAGTATTGTCAAAGGTTGGAAGGGACTTCAAGTATCACCTAGTTCCAACCCCTCTGCTATGGGCAAGGACACCTCACACTAGATCAGGTTGCTCAGAGCCACATCCAGCCTGGCCTTAAAAACCTCCAGAGGTGAGGCTTCCACCACCTCCCTGGGCAACCTGTTCCAGTGTCTCACCACCCTCATGGTGATGAACTTCCTAGCATCTAATCTGAATCTACCCACAGCTAGTTTTGCTCTATTTTCCCTAGTCCTATCTACCCAACATCCTTAGTTTTTGTAATGACCAGGGTACAAAAAGAAGGGTGCTAGAAATTTGCTGAAATAAATACTAAATTGAAACAGGAAGACCAGCATATCAAACAGAAGGGTTTTGATACCTGAACACTAGACTCACAGAAAAGTACTGACATGGCTCTGAACTAACAGTATTATGCAGCAAAGGCAAATGCAACCCTAAAATAGACCAGATAGCAATCTGCAGTTCATTATGAAAGTAATAATACATATGATACTGAGGAGACATAAAATGGAATATAGAGCAATTCTGATCATCACTATTCAGAAAGATGAGTTGTCACTCAGGAGGATCGTTAGGATGACCAGGGAGGAAAGAAAACTTTTTGTTCTAGAGGCTATGAGTAAAATGAAAGCTAAGGTTTCTGCAGAGATGAGCTTCTATTTTACATGTTAATTCCTGAATCTTGTCAGTAGTCTGTGGAACCTCTATTCAGTGAAAAAAAGCTAAGGTGTCTAAGTCACATTGTGGCTGTCTACATTCAGACATCTCAATGTGGAACTGAATCTCGCCCTCAAATCTTGATTTAGTTTCCCAGATGCAGGTGCCTGTTATGACCTGGCATCATTTAAAGGACAAAATCCCAGCAGATGTTCACATCAAGAGCATGACTTGAAAATTAATTTCTCCATTGTCTTCACTTGCTGTTATTTGGCTTCGTAAAATGCAGCAGTCTGGGCACATGAAATTCAGCTAATACTAAATGGAGAGAGATGCTCGAGGAGTAGATTGCCTTTCAGCTACAAATATGCATTCAGTTTGTGAAATGGGACTAGAACTATTCCAAAGAGAAACTCAGAATTAGGCAGTGTGGACATTGTAATGTTTTTTGTTCCTCCTATTATTGATCCACACAACCTGCTCATACAGAAATAACTGTAAGGTATCCAAGAAAGCTGGACAGAGCTGACAAATGTGGCACAAAACCTATGAGAGGACCTAACTGGTTACAGCACAGACAAGCAAGTTTGGAAATACATATTAGTAGTGTTTCTATAATGTAATTTTGCTCATGGCAGCATAACCTAGTAAAACAGCTTGAGAATTGTTGCAAAACCATAGAGGCATGAATCAAAGTGGAAGTTTTCTTCTTTAAGCCTTCAGGATTGAATTTGGAAGGCTAGAAAAAACACAGTTAAGTGTAGTTTTCAGACAACAGTCCAAGCTATGTAAGAATTGCAGTCTATTCAAAGGCACTGTTCAGCAGTGAAACTTAAGGTTGGAAACATTCTTAGCACATATGTTTAAACAAAAAATTGCATTAGCTCACACATATCAGTCATTTCATCAGTTTCATTCTTCCTTTACCTATAAAGTGTGTACTAAGGAGAGTATATCCTGATAGAGAGTGTGCTATTTTATCTGGAAGGATGAAGTTCATACTCTTTGCATAGGGGAAGTCGATGTGGACATAAGGTATTCTCTGAGACCAAGTGTCTGCTCAGAAGCTGATGGATGGAAATTAGGCTTATAGGAAATGCTGAACCTTTCCTTATAGATGATGTTTGGAAGTCCTTTATCTGACAATCAGCAATGCCTTCTCTTCATCAGTTTGCCAGACAAAGAAGTAAGGAAAAATGTGGGTGGTGAAGAACAAGGTGGAAGGCCCCACAAATAGACCTTGTGAAATTTAGAGAGGAGAACTGAATAGAACATGATCAGAGGGCTGGAGCACCTCTCCTATGAGGACAGACTGAAGGAGTTGGGGCTATTCAGTCTGGAGAAGAGAAGGCTCCGAGGTGACCTCATTGTGGCCTTCCAGTATCTGAAGGGGCCTACAAGAAGGCTGGGGAGGGACTTTTCAGACTATCAGGGAGTGATAGGACTAGGGGGAATGGGATGAAGCTGGAGGTGGGAAGATTCAGGCTGGACATGAGGAGGAAGTTCTTCACCGTGAGGGTGGTGAAGGCCTGGAATGGGTTGTCCAGGGAGGTGGTTGGGGCCCCGTCCCTTGAGGTGTTTAAGAGCAGGTTGGATGAGGCTCTGTCCAGCCTGATCTAGGGTAGAGTGTCCCTGCCCATGGCAGGGGGGTTGGAACTAGATGATCCTTGTGGTCCCGTCCAACCCTAACTGAAACTATGAAACTATGATATTTAAGAGTTGCTCATATGAGAAGTTTGGCAGGATTTCAAAGAAGTACCCTTTATTTTTCAGCCTTCCTGTTAAAAGGTAGCAAGCTTCTTTTTCCTGCTGTTTTATGCACAGAAAACTTGTGAGAGTGATTGTAATCTTTGGCCTTATTTTGGGGTGAAGGATAAAGAAGCAGGAAATACAGTTATCATTGTTCTGGTATAAAAATGGGAGGTCTATTCTGTCTGACATACTATAGAGAGTTTATCTGCAAGGACAGATGAAACATGTCCATCTAAACAGTCCACTGTTCTACAGACAAAATATGAATTCATTAATATCTGGTATCACCCACCAGAGGAGTTCTCAAGTATTATTTTCAGGCAGTTAGAGGACACAATGCTTTAGATGGTGCAAATTCTTAGCTGGGTATTTCACCAGTGACAGTTTTACCCTTGACCCACCAGGGCCAGGATGTGCCTTTGTTCTCCGTATCACATATAAAATCAGTGAGATCAAGATTAAGATAATGAGAAGGGGAAACTAATTTTCATTCTGTTGCATCATGCATAAGGGATTCTCACAAACAGATGTCTCTAGATGTGGCTAGAAATTGTTTCCAAATTCTGCAAGAGACCCTGGAATCCAGATGCAAAGGAGCTGAGCAAAAGTTCCAATTACTATACCACTTTCAGGGTTTCACTAAGGACTTATAGCAGAGACAGTGACACAGTGTCTGGATCTTAATAGTAATGAATGCCAGAGTACTTGAACTTGGAGCTTTATACTTCTTAAATACAATTGTGGAGTAAGAAAAAGTAGGAGTCAATTGAGTGGCTGCTTTTGGTGTGAGAAAGAATTAGCACAGCGCAGTTTGCTTAGGCTGTGCCACTTTTATCTTTCTCTGCTTTCAGTCCTTTGTATTGTATTTTGGGTTTTATCATTCATACTAATGTGAATTTTTATAGGGCTTCACAGCAATCAGGGAAGCATGACAGTTATTTAAAAACTCCCCAAATACCAAGGGAATAAGTTAAAATAAAAAAAAAAGGGTAAGTTATTGAAGTGGTTAGAAATTTCCCCCCAGAATTTCTCACTGGGGTCTAAAACCAGGAGTATGAAATTGGTTTGTGTGCAAAGAACTTTGAAGATGCAAATAGATAGAAGCTGTGCTGACTCATTTAGCCTGTGGCCCCTCACAGGGTTCTGATCCGAGCAGTCTGTCATTTCACATTAGCTTGGGTATGGAATCTGTCAGTATCCTTTAACATAGATTACAAGGAATCAGGGCAAGTATTTGTAAACAGTTGAAACCTTTATTTCTCCTTGGATGGCTGTGGGCTCTCTCATTTCCCCTTGCTTTCTCTTGCTCCTTCATAATAGATGTACAAGGCTCTCACTCTCAAAGAAAGTGGATAGGAGTTACTGCTAGAATAAAACCACTTAAGTAAGCAGAATGTCATCTGGTTTATAGACATTTTTTACACTATCATGTAGAGTCTTTTAATTAAATATTGTTATCCTAATTACAAACAAGTCTGTTCTTGGCCCAGTCCCTTGGCAAAACACAAGTTCATTTGGACTTTCTTCACTTCAGATGTTCAAATATTTATCATGGTGCAGTTCCTGTGTGTGACATCTTAGGTCACTGGAATATGCTAAGACTTCTTATTAATGTACTGCAAACAACTTCCAGCAGTACTTAAGCTAATGTATGCAAACTGTCACAGGGCAATTTTTTTCAAAGCAATCACAACTGGGCCTCTTGTTTTGTCCTTGCCATTTGCTGCACAGTAACATTTGTGCATGAAAACACACAAACAGCTCTTGCTGGTGCATATGATGTCCATATATGCTAATGTAATTTCAAGTGGCTGACACTAAAAGCCTGCTTTTGCTAACAAAGGTGGCTCCTGCTCTAAGAACAGGCTGTAAATATGATTTCTGCAGTATTACTGAGCTGTAAAGGTTGGTGATTATTGGCAGGTCAGAATTAACATGGTCACTTGAAGTGCTTTTCTTCTTAGGTGTGTAAGCTAAACATCACTGTGTCCAGTTCTGGGCCCCTCAGTTTAAGAAGGACATTGAGACACTTGAACGTGTCCAGAGAAGGACAACGAGGCTGGGAAGAGGTCTCAAGCAAGGAGAGGCTGAGGGAGCTGGGATTGTTTAGCCTGGAGAAGAGGAGGCTCATGAGAGACCTTGTTACTGTCTACAACTATCTGAAGGGTGGTTGTAGCAACCAGCACCAGAAGAAGAGGACACAGTCTCAAGCTACGCCAGGGGAAGTTTAGGCTTGAGGTGAGGAGAAAGTTCTTCACTGAGAGAGTCATTCGCCATTGGAATGTGCTGTCCAGGGAGGTGGTGGAGTCCCCATCCCTGGAAGTGTTCAACAGGGGATTGGATGTGGCACTTGGTGCCATGGTTTAATCATGAGGTCTGTGGTGACGGGTTGGACTTGATGATCTTTGAGGTCTCTTCCAACCTTGGTGATTCTGTGATTATGATTTTAAGGGTGCTTCATATTAATGACTTCATTCAGGCCAGTAATTAAGCACAACATTTAGACTCTGTTAATAACACTAATGTCAATGATGATATAAAGGTCCTAAAATTTAAATTTCTGCTCTGGTATTAAACTGAATCAGAGCCTAAATATAGATGGAACAGAGGTTCAAATCAGTAATCCATTACCTACAGAAATGGGAAAAAAAATTCAAGGGGACCTTTTTAAAGTATTCTGTATTTTCATCAGTACACTCAAACAAGAGAGACCAGTTGGTATACTTTGAAAATCTAGCATCACTTTGCTAATTGGAGCCTTGCTATTCCGCTCAAAGATTTTGCTCCAAAATGTGTCTAGTCTTGTGTAAAGAAATATAACTGGAAGAATTCCTCAGAGCACACCTCAGGGTAAGTACCCCAGAGTGTAGGAAAGGCCATTTAAGGTCTGTTGTGCCTTGCACTGTAGGCTGAAAGTTCTTCTAAAAGCTTTTATAAAATACATTTTGTTTAGGACAATATAGACCTAAATATGTCAGAATTACTATAAAAGTATGAAAATAGTCTTTTCTGGTTTTGCAAGGTGTGATTTGCAGTCCTGATGCATTTGAAATTAAGATATATTTTAATATTTTAATTAATTAAATTTATTTCCTCTTCTTACACACTATTTCAATGCCAGAAAAAAAATCTGCTTCATAGAAAAGGCTCCTGTTTTTCAAGGAAAAGTCTTTCAGCACAATATTTTTTCCCATCTTCCTAAGTGACAGCAATGAATTATTAACTTACTCTCTTTTCCTCAGAAGCTTTAGAAATAATAAAGTGCTTGCAGGGCTTCATAATTCCCTCAGGAAAAGAAAAATACATAGGAAAACTTTAGTTACTTTAAGGTATTTCTATGTTGTACTTGCTAGCTAGAAAAGCACTACTAGTACCTGAAGGCTATACTAGAGGTAAAATTCAAACAGACCAGGTGATGAAGGAGCAGATCTTTAGTCAGTGTAAAATGGTATTCTACTACACAAATCTATTCTGATTTGCAGTAGATGAAGACACAGCTCAAACCAGCCAAGCTTTATTAATATAATATGAACAGCAGAAGCTTCTTATGTCATTGAAAGAATACTCTTGTAAATTTAAGACTGGATGTTTACATAGGAAGTTTTCATATACAATACAATAGAATACAATAGAATAAACCAGCTTGGAAGAGACCTTCAAGATCATCGCGTCCAACCCATCAACCAATCCAACCCACCTAGCCAACTAAACCATGGCATCAAGCTCAGGACAGCAGTCATCTGGCTAAAGCATTACTATTGTAAACTCTGTAACAGTGTGACAGTTTCAGGCTGCACCTTTAAAAAAAAAGGTATCTGCAATTTTTCCAGCAGGAGAGTGAAGAAGTACAACAAATCCACGGTTGGGTGTGAAAAGGAAAGCAAGAGATTATTCAGTCCAGTCAGATGGAACCTGCTTTACAATGCTGATACATGCTCTACAGCAACACTACCAGAGTAGAACCACAGAAGGTTGGAAAAGACCTCAAAGATCATCAAGTCCAACCTATCATCCAACACCTCATGACTAAATAAACCATGGCTTCAAGTGCCATGTCCAGTCTCTTTTTGAATACCTCCAGCCACAGTGACCTGACCACCTCCCTGGGCAGCCCATTCCAATGGGCAATTACTCTCTCTGTGAAGAAGGGAGTTTTAGACTGGATGTTAGGAAGATGTTCTATACAGAGAGAGTGATTGCCCATTGGAATGGGCTGCCCAGGGAGGTGGTGGAGTCACCTTCATTGGAGGTGTTCAGGAAGAGGCTTGATGGGGTGCTTGGTGCCATGGTTTAGTTTTGTTGTTTAGGTGGGTTTGTATGTGTATTGTATCGTATGTGTATTTAGGTGGGTTTGGATTGGGTTGATGGGTTGGACGCAATGATCTTGAAGGTCTCTTCCAACCTAGTGGTGTATTGTATTGTAAGTACTTTCTCCTCACCTCAAGCCTAAACCTTCCCTGGTGCAGCTTGAGACTGTGTCCTCTTGTTCTGGTGGTGGTTGACTGGGAGAAAAGACCAGCCCCCAGCTGGCTACATCCTCCCTTCAGGTAGTTGTAGAGAGCAATAAGGTCTCCCCAGTACTAACTACAAGTGGTATTTCCATGTAACACAGCAGCAAAATTTATTCTTTCCCACCTCTCTGAAAAATGAATTTGTTAGAGATATTGTCATGTGAATAGAGGAGCTGGAGAGATGAAAACAAACTGCTTCTGCATTAGGCCCTAACTTTCAGGAAAAAAATAAATAGAGAAGAAGCAATGTAATTTCTAATAAATGAATATGAATTGTTTAAGATCATTCTCATACAGCTGTTTTCTACTTTTCAGTGCTCTCTCCCTCACATACATAGACAGTCAGTTATTTAAGTGTCACTGGGAGCTGAATGCCACAATTACAAGAAAGATGGCAAAGTACCAGCAGCCAAAATAGCCGCTGACTGCTTTCAAGGAAGGATGACAGCTGAGAATCAGGGAGAGTTCAGGAAATCTATTTGAATTAGCCACCAGGAAGGTCTGAAAAGGATTAGAGCTTGAATACAAGATTTCCATACCCCATTAATGTAATTCATATTAAGAAAAAAATCAACATCTTTTTGTCTTGTCATACCTAGCAATTGACACTAGAATGAGATGAATCTGCTCACAGTATGTGAAGGCTGAGATAATACTGATGATCTACTGATACATGCTGCTAATGTATTGTTCTGTTAATTTCTTATTGAATGCCTTTAGAGAGCATTTTGCATAATTAAGGTTTCAACCACCTAATATTTGTAATCTCAGTGAATAGAATAGACTAGACTAGACTAGACTAGACTAGACTAGAATAGAATAGAATAGAGTAGAATAAACCAGGTTGGAAGAGACCTTTGAGATCATCAAGTTCAACCTATCATCCAACACTATCTAATCAACTAAACCATGGCACCAAGCACCCCATCAAGTCTCTTCCTAAACGTCTCCAGTGATGGTGACTCCACCACCTCCCTGGGCAGCACATTCCAATGGCCAATCACTCTGTGAAGAACTTCTTTCTAACATCCAGCCTAAACCTCCTGTGGTGCAGCTTGAGACTGTGTCCTCTTGTTCTGTTAGTGGTTGCCTGGGAGAAGAGACCAACCCCCACCCCTGTATCTTAAAGATGGGACAGATGAAGATGGTAATTTCATCTTCAGATGAAACTGACTCTGTTGCCAACTGGAGGAGCTATAATTAGATTTCTATCATATGGTAGGTAGCACTATTTTCTCCTCTTCTAAAAACTATAAGGCTTCCAGTTGGAATACAGCCTAGTCTGACACACTGTTTTCATGAAAGATGCGGATCTAGAGGGAGTAGAGCAAGAAGACGGAGTAAAAGAGTTTTTTTTTAAGTACAAGAATAATTTCTGCAGCAGGGAGAGGAATAACTTGCTCATGCTAAATTTAGATTATTTTAGCTCTCTTAAAAGAAATTCCCAGAGCTGTTTCACAGAATCACAGAATCACCAAGGTTGGAAGAGACCTCAAAGATCATCAAGTCCAACCTGTCACCACAGACCTCATGACTAAACCATGGCACCAAGTGCCACGTCCAATCCCCTCTTGAACACCTCCAGGGATGGGGACTCCACCACCTCCCTGGGCAGCACATTCCAATGGTCAACAATTCTCTCAGTGAAGAACTTTCTCCTCACCTCGAGCCTAAACTTGCCCTGGTGCAGCTTGAGACTGTGTCCTCTTGTTCTGGTGCTGGTTGCTAGAGAGAAGAGGCCAACCCCTTCCTGGCTACAAAACCACCCTTCAGGTAGTTGTAGACAGCAACAAGGTCTCCTCTGAGCCTCCTCTTCCCCAGGCTAAACAATCCCAGCTCCCTCAGCCTCTCCTCATAGGGCTTGTGCTCGAGGCCTCTCCCCAGCCTTGTTGCCGTTCTCTGGACATGTTCCAGTGTCTCAATGTCCTTCTTAAACTGAGGGTCCCAGAACTGGACACAGGACTCAAGGTGTGGCCTAACCAGTGCAGAGTACAGGGGCAGAATGACTTCCCTGCTCCTGCTGGCCACACTATTCTTGATGCAGGCCAGGATGCCATTGGCCTTCATGGCCACCTGGGCACACTGCTGGCTCATGTTCAGCCGGCTGTCATTCAGTACCCCCAGGTCCCATTCTGTTTGGCAGCTCTCCAGCCACTCCGACCCCAGCCTGTAGCTCTGCATGGGGTTGTTGTGGCCAAAGTGCAGAACCTGGCACTTGGATTTGTTAAATGTCATCTTATTGGACTCTGCCCATCTGTCCAGTCAGTTGAGGTCCCTCTGCAGAGCCCTTTCTACCCTCTAACAGATCAACATCTGCTCCCAACTTGGTGTCATCTGCAAATTTGCTGATGACTGTCTCAATCCCCTCATCCAGATCATCAATGAAGATATTAAAGACAATCAGTTTGGAAGTGATGCAGTTTAAAAACATTGCCTCAGCACAAAAATATTTCTAGACTGTAAAAATGTACATGGGATTTTGACTGTAATGGGCTAGGATGTTATTGACATTAGTTTTCAGGTCAGTTTAGGTCATTTTGAATGAATTCTGGAAGAGAAGCTAGTACTGTGGCTGGAAAACTAGGTAAAGCAAGATCTATTATGTTCTAGTGCCACAAAGTGAAAAACAGTCTTTTAACTGGAAAAAGGCAGTTAAAGGGATATGTGTTCCCTCCAGAGAACTACATTGCTACTAATGTTAAGGGAGAAAAGGGTACAAAGTTCTTACTGACAAGCTATTGATAAGCATTGTTTGAACCTTAAAAGCTTTGGCTTACTTTTGAATACCTTGAAGTTTAGACATGACTCAAAAGATTTTGATTACAAGCTGCAATAAAATGAGTAGAAAGTGCTTCTCTTTTAAAACTGATATATCTATTTATAGCTGTGTCCTTGTGCATGAAAGAGAACAGATGGAATTATCCCAGGGACATAAGTTATGTGCAATAGAGCATAAGGTGCAATAATAATGGTACTGTGGAAAAACGTCACTGACTACATCTGCGGGACATGGCCAGGCTGCTCCTGAAGACAGTTCTTGTTTTAGATGGGTGTTTCATCATATGCAATAAGATGGTCATAGAATTCTCTGGGAGAAACACTATGTGGAAAACAGTAGAATAGAATAGAATGCCAATAGAATAGAATAGAATAGAATAGAATAGAATAGAATAGAATAGAATAGAATAGAACAGAATAGACCAGACCAGGTTGGAAGAGACCTTCATGATCACTTAGGCTCAGCCCATTTTGCTTTATACACAAGTGCATGCACATTCTCTGCCTCCTGTCTCCTAATGTCTATATTTGTAGTGATGGCAAACTGTGAGTGTCACACACTCTGGAGAGGACTAAGGAGTCAGCAAGAACCAGGGAGAATCGCTTGGACAGAAGCTACAAGTGGTGGGCATTGGAGAGGATACCATATTGGTCTAGAGGCAGCAGTGAGTTGTGTGGCATCAGCTGTGCCACACCTCTGAACTGGTGGTACAGTAGTTGTGCAGTCATTCTGAGGTCTATATTGCTCTAATTGTAATGGCAAACTAATGTCCCAAACTTGCTTTCGTTTGGTATTTGAGAGAGTCAAAGCAGTATTGGGACATTCATGCGGCACACAACTCCAAGACTTCGTGGCACACAGCTCCAAGGTCTCCCTTCATATCAACAGTATTAAAAAATGTGCATCTTCTCTCACCAGCACTGAAACAAGAATGTAGTATTTCTTCAGTGACAGGAGCAGGGAAGTTATTCTGTCCCTGTGCTCAGCACTGGTTAGGCCACACCTTGAGTACTGTGTCCAGTTCTGGGCCACTCAGTTTAGGAAAGATGTTGAGTTGCTGGAAGGTGTCCAGAGAAGGGCAACAAAGCTGGGGAGGGGTTTGGAGCACAGCCCTATGAGGAGAGGCTGAGGGAGCTGGGGTTGCTTTGCCTGGAGAAGAGGAGGCTTAGGGGAGACCTTCTTGCCCTCTACAGCTACCTGAAAGGAGGTTGTAGCCAGGTGGGGGTTGGTCTCTTCTCCCAGGCAACCAGCACCAGAACAAGAGGACACAGTCTCAAGCTGTGCCAGGGGATGTTGAGGTTGGATGTTAGGAAGAAGTTCTTCACAGAACAATCACAGAAAGAGTGATTTGCCATTGGAATGTGCTGCCCAGGGAGGTGGTGGAGTCACCATCACTGGAGGTGTTTAAGAAGAGACTGGATGGGGTGTTTGGTGCCATGGTTTAGTTGATTAGATAGTGTTGGGTGATAGGTTGGACTTGATAATCTCAAAGGTCTTTTCCAGCCTGGTTAATTCTATTCTATTCTATTCTATTCTATTCTATTCTATTCTATTCTATTCTATTCTATTCTATTCTATTCTATTCTATTCTATTCCTATTCTGGTTTCTTCTATTCCCTGATTTCCTAATTTACATTTGCTTTCTTCAATCCTTTTATTCTCCTCAGTCTTTCTCCCATAAATCTCTTTACCTGCACAAAGCATCATGGCCTTCTAAACTGTTGCCTCACCTCTCTTCTTCCTTACCCTTACTTACAGAGTATACTATTGACATTGTTATTGCAGAATATAAAAATAGGATGACAAAGATACTGTGTCACAGGAGATAACCCACTGCCAGACATGCAGTGGTGTCATATAATTATATAGATAAAGTAATCAGAAAAACTCATTTTATAAGTTGATATAACTGCAGCAATCTCCCTTAGAATTCCTGAGAGGAGTACTGAATCAATGGAGAGCTCTGCTCACTATATAACCACATCTCAGTTTTGCACAGAGAATTATTTTCTATAGCCATTCAGAAGTACTTTGATCTCTTTTTAATGACTTGACTTGTATACTCTGAATCTATTAGACCAGGTGACTAGTTCCCAGGGACCTGGCAGGGCTAAGCTAGGTATCTAAAGCTAGTAATGTGAATGTGTCCTTAAAGAAGATAGTGACAGTTGGGATCAGTTCTGTCTGTGTTTTTGTAGTTCATTATGTCAGTATCCTTTTCCCTCTCTTCTGAAGTCTGGGAACAGGCAGAGTCAAGGATCAGAGGCAACAAAAAGGACAATATTTTTCTAAGAGGACTTCAACCAGTCTTCAAAAAGGGCAAGAAAGAGGTTCTAGGGAACTACAGACCAGTGAGCCTCACCTCCATCCCTGGAAAAATGGCAGAGTGGCTTATTCTGGAAGTCATCTCTAGGCACTTGGAAGAGAAGATGATCATCAGGAGCAGACAGCACAGATTCACCAAGGGGAAAGCATGTTTGACTAATCTGATAGCCTCCTATGATGCCATAACTGAATGGGTAGATGCAGGAGACCAGTGGATGTAGTCTGCTTTGACCTTAGTAAGGCTTTTGACACTGGATCCCATAACATCCTTGTGAGTAAGCTCAGAAAGTGTGGGATAGAAGAACAGTGAGATGGATTAGAAGCTGGTTAAAAAATAGAGTCCAAAGAGTGGTGGTCAATGGTGCCAAGTCCAGCTGGAGAGCTGTAAGTAGTGGAGTTCCCAGGGATCAGTGCTGGGTCCAGTCCTGTTCAACATCTTCATCAATGACATTGTTGAGGAGACAGAGTGTCTGCTCAGCAAGTTTGCTGACTGGGAGGCTTGGCTAACACACCTGAAGGCTGTGTGGCCATTCAGTGAGAACTGGACTGGCTAGAAAGTTGGACAAAGAGGAACCTAATCAGGTTCAACAAGGATAAGTCCTGCATCTGGGAAGGAATGATAAACTGCACCAGCACAGGTTAGGAGGTGATCTGATGGAGAGCAGCCCTGTGGAGAAGGACCTGGGAGTCCTGGTGGATAACAAGTTATCCATGGGACAGCAATGTGCTCTTGAGGCCAAGAAGGTCAATGGTATCCTGCGGTGCATTAAGAGGAGTGTGTCCAGCGGATCGATGGAGGCTCTCCTCTCCCTCTACTCTGCCCTGGTGAGACCTCACCTGGAATACTGTGTCCAGTTTTGGGCTCCCCAGGTCAAGAGGGACGGGGATCTGCTGGAGAAAGACCAACAGAGAGCTATCAGGATGATTAAGGGACTGGTGCATGTGCCCTGTGAGGAGAGGCTGAGGGACCTGAGAAGAGAAGATGTCAGGGAGGATTTGATAAATGTTTATAGATATCTGAGGGCTGGGTGTCAAGAGGAAAGGGACAGGCTCTTCTCAGTTGCACCCTGTGATAGGACAAGGGGCACTGGATATAAACTACAGCATAGGAAGTTCCACCTTAACATGAGGAAGAACTTCTTCACTCTGAGGGTCACAGAGAACTGGAACACAGCTGCCCAGGGAGGTTGTGGAATCTCCTTCTCTGGAGACTTCCAAGACCCACCTGGATGTGTTCCTGTGCAACCTGTACTAGATTCTACAGAGGTTGGGCTCAGTGACCTTTGGAGGACCCCTCCTTCCTCTAACATCCTGCGAACCTCTGAACCAGAGTTTCTTCAAACCTGACAAAGTACTGTTGAGCTAAGAGAAAACCTGAAGGGAAGTATGAGCCTTCCAAGGACACAGTGGCTAGGGATAATCTGTTTATAGCTTCATTTTCTGTTGTCTGTTTATTTTAATTCTAAAAAACCCACAGCTTCTGTGTTTCAGATTTTGGTGCTTTAGGGGCAGTCTCTTTGATGAAAAGCTGTAGACAAATCCTCAAAACTCTGACTGTGACATCTGTCACATTTACATACATTCTTACTGAACTGAAATTACACTTGTATCCTCACCCATCATATTTTTCCCTAAGTTTTGGGTGTTTGTGACTCTTTGCAGTACCCTTCACATATTTGCTTGGATATGATCACAGCATTATTTGTGAGCTGCACAGAAGTAGAAGAATATCTACAGGACCTTTTGTTCAATTCAAGATTTCATACCTTCTTCCATGGACAATCAGGAAAAGTGAAGGCCTTTTTTATAAATGATATTGTTTCCTACTTTTATTGAAAGAGGAAAACTAAGATGTGTGAAAGGGAACACAGGAATGTGGAGTGTTTGCTACAAGACTCAGGTAAAAATGTCCATTGAGAATGCAATGAAGTTTAAAAAGTAAAAAAAGAGGGAACATTGACCTTGATAAGGATTAACATGTGATGGGTCATGTCAGTGGGTCCATGTCCCAGTGGAAGCCAGTGACAAGCAGAGTCCCTCAGGGATCAGTCCTGGGACCAGGCTTGTTCAACATCTTTGTGGGTGCCATGGACAGTGGCATTGAGTGCACCCTCAGCAAGGTTGCTGATGACACCAAGCTGTGTGGTGCAGCAGACACACTGGAGGGAAGGGATGCCATCAGAGGGAGCTTGACAGGCTGGAAACCTGGGCACAAACCAACCTCATGAGCTTCAACAAGACCAAGGGCAGGGTCCTGCATCTGGGTTGAGGCAATCCCAGGCACAAATCCAGGCTGGGCAGGGACTGGCTGGAAAGCAGCCCTGAGGAGAGAGACTTGGGGGTGCTGGTGGACGAGAAGCTCAACATGAGCTCTCAATGTGCACTTGCAGCCCGGAAAGCCAATCAGATCCTGGGCTGCATCAGGAGAAGTGTGGCCAGCAGGTCAAGGGAGGTGATTCTCCCCCTCTATTCAGCTCTGGTGAGACCCCACCTGCAGTACTGCCTCCAGTTTTGGAGGCCCTATTCCAAGAGGGATCTGGAGGTGCTGGAAGGTGTCCAGAGAAGGGCCATGAGGATGATCAGAGGGCTGGAGCACCTCTCCTATGAGGACAGACTGAGGGAGTTGGGGCTGTTCAGTCTGGAGAAGAGAAGGCTCTGAGGTGACCTCATTGTGGCCTTCCAGTATCTGAAGGGGGCCTACAGAAGGCTGGGGAGGGACTTCTCAGGCTATCAGGTAGTGATAGGACTAGGGGGAATGGAATGAAGCTGGAGGTGGGGAGATTCAGGCTGGATGTGAAGAGGAAGTTCTTCCCCATGAGCATGGTGAAGCCCTGGAATGGGTTGTCCAGGGAGGTGGTTGGGGCCCCTGGAGGTGTTTAAGCCCAGGCTGGATGAGGCTCTGGCCAGCCTGATGTAGTGTGGGGTGTCCCTGCCCATGGCAGGGGGGTTGGAACTAGCTGATCCTTGTGGTCCCTTCCAACCCTGACTGATACTATGATGCCCAGAAATATCTGTACATTCAAGGTGCTGCTTGACAGGTTCTGATATCACATATGGACTTTTATTTATGGACATTTATAAAGCAGTCCAATCTCTGTCCTTATTATGGAGGTATTTTGATTTATTGCTTCAAATATTTGAATCTCAGAAGTTTCCTACTCAAATACAAACCTATTATGAATTGAGAAATAGGTGAGCTATAGCAAATTAGCTCAATTCAGAATCTTTTTACAGCTCAATGACATTACTTTTTTGAATCCTCTACCATTACTCCACCACTGCTGTCCCTCATACTCAAAAAAGTGGCCTTTTGATACTTAAAGGTGGCTTTTAAGAAAGACGAGAGGAGACTTTTTACAAGGGCATGTAGTGATAGAACAAGGGATAATGGTTTTAAACTAAAGAGGATAGATTGAGACAAGTTATAAGGAAGACATTTTTCATTATGAAGGTGTTGAAACAATGGAACAGGTTGCCCAGTGAGATGGAAGGTGCCTGGAAATATCCAAGGTCAGACTGGATGACACTGATCAATCTAACTAGTTAAAGACACAATCATAGAACCATTTAGCCTTTTACTATCATTGAATCCAACCATAAACAATGGTTGGGCGATTTCCCTGCTCATTGCAGGATGTTGTACTAGATGACCTTTAAAGGTCCATTTTAACCCAAACCTTTCTATGATTCTATGAAAACAGGGACATTTAGAAGAGGAAAATACACTTAATGGTGGAAAATGCTATGGGGTTTGTCACATACAAAAAGAGATACAACTGATCTAGTGTGGGGTGTCCCTACCCTTGGCAGGGGGGTTGGAACTAGATGATGCTTGTGGTCCCTTCCAACCCTGACTGATACTATGATACTATGAATGCTGAGCAATTTACATGTAACTACTTCTGTAATCCAAGTGGGGAAGACATGGTCTATGCCTGTAGCCTGTAGAAGAACAAGTGGACAGCTTGCCTCTTCAGTTGCTCTACAGTGACACACCATTAAATAAATCAGTTTGTTAATCATTTGGTCCTACTGTGAAACATGAGGTAAGTACAGATTTGCAGTAATTATCCTCACAAAGGGGCCATTAGTGATCACTGTGCTTGTGTGAAAACTTCGGCGCTCCGAATCATTTCTGATCCATGGTCCACTGGCTGCTATTTCACAGACAACTGTTACAATCTAAATGTGATGTGCTTTTCTTGGCCAGGATAGAATTAGTTGTGTTTATAATTTGTCTCTCCACATTTGCTATTTATTTACTCAACAAAGTAATGGTTCCTAAATTACTAAGCAAGTCTTACCTCAAGGCTTGATGACTGTTAAACAAAGGAATTCATTAAGAGGGAGGAGGGAGGTTATTGCCACCTTTGCAAAGATATGCAAAACCCAATGAAGTTACAAGAAAGCTTTATTCTTACTTCCTAAAGAGTTTCCTTCAAGTATGAGGTATTTTAATGAGTTTGACATAAGGAGGACAGCAGATATTGGAAAAGAGTGAGGAAGGACAATTTGGGGTGAAGAAGGCTGCTGTGAACCTTTTGCATCCCGTGCTTCCTCATGAAGAATTCCAGTTCTTTTCTGAACTACTCTACACTGACTCAAGAGTCACAATCAGGTTGTAAACCAAATACAGTATCAATGGTGAAGTAGGGTTGAAATTATCAAAGAAAAAAGCATTACACACTGGAGCCCTTAGGCAACGCTATCATAAAAAAAAGAAGAAGAATAAAAAGACCAAAGGGTGAGATGAAAGATTCCTGTTCATTTTGACTAGAAAGGAACCCCATAGCTGCAAGCTAATATCACATCTACAATTATTTTCATCTCGAAACGAGAATGTTTATGTTGTTGGTATTATACCTCATTATAAACTCAAAGCCTGAAGTTCACCAGAAAGCATGTTTTTTTGAATCAAGATGTAGGTTTAATCCCATTAGATATTCTTCTGATCTGGTTTCACATCTAACAGTTTGAAGATACAGTGTTTGAGATCTTGGTCAGGCTCAGCTATGCTTCTTTTCTTACATTGTGTGATCACTCAAGTTTTTATTTTCTCTGTCTCTTTTTTTTTTAGGTTAGCTTTAATCCAATTCTATTTTTTATCTTTAAAGATGAATCATCTAACTCTAAGGATACTTACAGAAAGCAAGGCTGCCCTGGAACACACATTCACTGAGAGAGCTGTTAGCCACTGGAATGTGCTGCCTGGGGAGGTGGTGGAGTCACCATCCCTGGAGGTGTTCAAGAGGGGATTGGACGTGGTACTTGGTGCCATGGTTTAGTAGTCATGAGGTCTGTGGTGAGGGGTTGGACTTGATGATCTCTGAGTGATGCCTGGCCCTTTATTTGCTTGGCTGGGCTGAGCACCCACTTCAGAAAGGAGGGGGGATGTGTGCAAAACATGTTGGGAGAAGTTTTGGCCATATTTGGGGCATAATTTTGGGCATAGGCTGCCTTCACCACAACATTAATTTTAGGTGGGTCCAGAATTCCGTGGGATTTTAAAAATTTCTTTCAGCATATTTTGAACAGAATATGTAAAAAAAAGGGTTTTAAAATGTGACATTCTGCATCACTAGACATATTTAAAATGTGAAATATCTATGCTCTTGAACACTGTAAAGCTATATGCATGGGTTTGAACATTCAGGTAAAGTGCTCACTACGAGAATGCCGTGAATAAAAAAGAGTAAAGTTTGTAATCAGAGATAGGGACTTTAAAACATAATTTGATAGGTTTTATCTGACTAAGCTTTGAAGCAATTTTAAAAAAAATTGACTTCCAAATAAATAATGTGAAGCCTTACCTCCTCTCTTTTATAACTTATTTTATAGACCAATATTCCTATATATGGAAATTTGTTTAAATAATTCATAGCTACTTGAACAGAAATGCTGAAAAGTCTGATTTTCACAGAATCACAGAATCACCAAGGTAGGAAGAGGCCTCAAAGATCATCAAGCCCAACCTGACACCACAGACCTCATGACTAAACCATGGCACCAAGTGCCACCTCCAATCCCCTCCTGAACACCTCCAGGGATGGTGACTCCACCACCTCCCTGGGCAGCACATTCCAATGGCGAACGACTCTCTTTCTGTGAAGAACCTCACCTTGAGCCTAAACTTCCCCTGACGCAGCTTGAGATTGTGTCTTCTTGTTCTGGTGCTGGTTGCCTGGGAGAAGAGACCAATCCTCTCCTGGCTACAACCACCCTTCAGGTAGTTGTAGACAGCAATAAGGTCTCCCCTGAGCCTCCACCTTCTCCAGGCTAAACAACCCCAGCTCCCTCAGCCTCTCCTCATAGGGCTTGTGCTCGAGGGCACTCCCCAGCTTTGTTGCCCTTCTCTGGACATGTTCAAGAGTCTCAATCTTCTTCTTAAACTGAGGGGCCCAGAACTGGACACAGGACTCAAGGTGTGGCCTAACCAGTGCAGAGTACAGGGGCACAATGACCTCCCTGCTCCTGCTGGCCACACTATTCTTGATGCAGGCCAGAAGGCCACCTCTTGAGCAAAAATCATCACCTTCACAAGAGAATATCAAATATTAGACATTATAAAGGATCTCATTTAGATTAAATCTGTGTTCATCGAGATACACACATTTGGTCTTGTTTAATTCAAGGCAATGTGCCTCTCTCTAATTGCTTTTTTATAGAATTACCATTTTCAGCTTTCTAAATGCCAAATGAATTAATCCCCATGTCTAAACAATGAATATCTTGGCAATTAAATAACGATTTACATTTCACCGTGTGTTGTTACAGTAGTTCTTGGCCTTCATGTTGGGATATTAGCCATAAGATTTCATTTGGTTTGATTTATTTAATAAGAAACTGTTAAAATGAAATTCCCAAATGCAGAAATTCAATTCAAAGGTTCCTGTGCCTGACCAAACACAGGTAAGACAAAGATAGCTGCATTTGAAGACAGATGGAAACTGCTAAAAATATCTCACAAAGCAAGAGGGTATTTAATTCAAATGTACTATTATCAGTTCTGGAACTTATAGAACAGATCTGTATTTTTTTCAGTGTTTTTTTTTGTTTGTTTGTTTTAAACAGATGATACAAATTTTTCCAATTCCTGGTGTCACTGGATCTTATTCTGTCATCCCATGGTCACTCTGGATCACATTCCACCATAAATTTGAACCATATGAAGAATATAGTAGAATAGAATAGAATAGAATAGAATAGAATAGAATAGAATAGAATAGAATAGAATTAGCAGGCTGGAAGAGGCCTTTGAGATCATCGAGTCCAACCTATCATCCAACACTTTCTAATCAACTAAACCACGGCACTGAGCACCCATCCAGTCTCTTCCTAAACACCTCCAGTGATGGTGACTCCACCGCCTCTCTGGGCAGCCCATTCCAATGGACACTCTTTCTGTGAAGAACTTCTTCCTAACATCCAGCCTCAACCTCCCCTAGTGCACCTCGAGACTGTGTCCTCTTGTTCTGGTGCTGGTTGCCTGGGAGAAGAGACCAACCCCTATCTGGCTGCAACCTCCCTTCAGGTAGCTGCAGAGAGCAATGAGGCCTCCCCTGAGCCTCCTCTTCTCCAGGCTAAGCAACCCCAGCTTATCCAACCCCAGCTCCCTCAGCCTCTCCTCATAGGCTTGTGCTCCAAACCCCTCCCCAGCTTTGTTGCCCTTCTCTGGACACATTCCAGCAGCTCAACATCTTTCCTAAACTGAGTGGCTCAGAGCTGGCTACAGGACTCAAGGTGTGGCCCAAGCAGTGCTAAATACAGGGACACAATGACCTCTCTGCTCCTGCTGGCCACACTGTTCCTGATCCAGGCCAGGATGCCATTGGCCTTCTTGGCCACCTGGGCACACTGCTGGATCATATTCAGCCTACAATCAACCAGTACCCCCAGGTCCCTCTCTGCCTGGCCACTCTCCACCACTCTGACCTCAATAAGCCAAAATTCAATACTAAGAGTTTATGACAGTCATATATTTATTTTGCTTTCCAAAGGCATGAGAGGATGGACTTTAATTATTCTTTTTAAACAATTCTGAATCAGCAGATTGATTTTCTTGCTATCTTCAGTGTTTTCTTACATGGCTCAAAAATGTTTGGTTTCAGATCAAGCCATCTAAAAGTGGATTTAGTCTCTTGGGAGACACAACCATAGGAGGACCATCTGCAAAGCACAAAATTTCACCAGTGCAGGATGAAGTGCTTCTACAAGGTAGTCACTATCACTTTCCTGTGCATTTGACAGACCTTCTGACCTTAACAGAAATGGGTGCATGCAGAGAGTAAATTTACTCATGTACCACAGCATAGAAATTCAGATGTATACACATGTCATTTTAAATCAATAACATTAACATAAAAGAAAAGTATTTAATTTTAACATACTGATAGAATTTCCCCTAATGCATGCTATTCATATCTGATGCAAGATTAAGAGGGAAGTTTCTCAGAAATAGCTGAAATAACCTAATTCATGGATGTGAAAACTGATTTCAGTTCTTCTCTCATCTACCTACCTTTGACACAGACAGCTCCTCATTTTCAAACTGGTAAAGCACTGAGAACTGAACTGGTATAACATCACTTTTTCATCATTGCAACAACCATTTCAATGTTATAGTTCTGTTATATAAGAGCTTGATATACAAAATGTCTGCAATGTGTACTGAAGACACAGCAGGAATTAAGAACAGTGGGTAGCACAGTGGGTACCACAGTGGTAACATTTTTGTCTCAGTGCTATAGACCGCTCTGTGGCTTTCTCTGGACTGAACAATCATGCTGTTAATGAATACTGTTATGCTGTTATCATATTGTCTGCTTTGTTTTTATACAGTGATTTGTACCACAGAGGATGAAATGGGTGGGCACCAGTCTGATACTAGAAATTGAAACAGGTTAATAATATTACTGGCAGGTGGGTTGGAACTAAATGGTCCTTTAAGACCTCTTCTAACCTAAATAATTCCAATAGAATAGAACAGAAGAAACCAGGTTGGAAAAGACCTTTGAGATCATTGAGTCCAACCTATCACCCAACACTATGTAATCAACTAAACCATGGCACCAAACACCCCATCCAGTCGCTTCCTAAACACCTCCAGTGATGGTGACACCACCACCTCCCTGGGCAGCACATTCCAATGGCCAATCTCTCTTTCTGTGAAGAATTTCTTCCTAACATCCAGCCTAAACCTCCCTGGCACAGCTTGAGACTGTGTCCTCTTGTTCTGGTGCTGTTGCCTGGGAGAAGAGACCAACCCCCACCTGGCTACAACCTCCCTTCAGGTAATTGTAGACAGCAAGAAGGTCTCCCCTGACCCTCCTCTTCTCCAGGCCACATAATCCCAGCTCCCTCAGTCTTTCATCACAGGGCTTGTGCTCGAGGCCTCTCACCAGCCTCGTTGAATTCCAATGCGTTTGTCTTTGAAGACAGCTAAAAATAAGAGGAAAAGTTGTTTCCAGAATATCAATGTCTTCAGTGCACAGATGAATAAGAATTGTACTGTGGTATAAGAAATAAAAAAATATGCCACACTAAGAATCTGATGAAGCACATACTCAAACATGAAAATGGAAGTGTCATCTCTATTTATTATTCTGCATAAAAAGAAGTAATACTCAAAGACTAAGTGACCCAATTCAAATTCCCAACAGTGGTGTATAGATGATTTTGCCAGATCCAGCTGAGTAAACTGAATAAATAGTTTCTATAAATTTAACTCAGTAACAGAGAAATCTGGGGATATGGAAGAGAGAGTTTGTAACTGCACAGATAATGCTAACAAATAAGTCACATGCTGAAATCAAATATATCATGAGTAGTAACGAAAAAAGGACTAAATCTGATAGCATAACAAAGTGAATGAGATGTCACTATGTTAGATATAGTAGAACTAAACCCTAACAAATGACCATAAATCCAAAAGTTTGAAGCTAATAACATGTTGTGAACGGAAAACCAGTAGAAACATCAAAAAGAGGTGCCTAACACTCCTAGACTGTATCTTTAGCCTGGAGAAGAGAAGGCTCAGAGGAGACCTTCTTGCTGTCTACAACTACATGAAGAGAGGCTGTAGCCAGGTGGGGGTTGGTCTCTTCTCCCAGGCAACCAGCACCAGAACAAGAGGACACAGTCTCAAGCTGCGCCAGGGGAGGTTTAGGCTGGATGTTGGGAAGAAGTTCCTCACAGAAAGAGAGATTGGCCATTGGAATGTGCTGCCCAGGGAGGTGGTGGAGTCACCATCACTGGAAGTGTTTAGGAAGAGACTGGATGGGGTGCTTGGTGCCATGGTTTAGTTGATTAGATAGTGTTGGATGATAGGTTGGACTCAATGATCTCAAAGGTCTCTTCCAACCTGGTTAATTCTATTCTATTCTATTTACAAAATATTTATTTGCAAATCTGAATTATTTTCTTTCTCTTCCTCACTTTTTTTGTAATTTCTAAATCTAGATGAATCTAAGTATCATAAAACCCTTTACAAAGAGAATACCTCTCAAATTTTGACAATTAATGAAAATTCTATTATCATTCATCATCAAATACCAAGACTCAAAGCTGGGGGTGTGATCATTTAATTTTGCCTAGAAAATACACAAGGTTGCCTTTATTATTGTTTCTCCTGTAATCTCAGGAATTAGAACATGTATTTTACAGGTTTGTGTAATAAATTAAATCCCCCCTGTTATGTAAAATTAAATCCCACCCCCCCCCCGGAGTTGGCTGGGTTTTTTTTTCTAATGGACATTGTGCAGCCACAATCAATAAATAGGGAAAAGGGAGAAAGAAAAAAAGAAAAGGTGTAGTTTTCTAGTGTTGATTTCCATACATTTATCACTGAAGATAAACTGCCCTGGGTGTGGATAGATTTAGACACGAATTGTCAGTGAACTTATCTAGAAGTTCAAGGCTGCTTTTGCTCCTTCGTCAGCCTTCAACATTTATCACTTCTTGGAGGTTTAGGGACTCAGGTTCCCATCTCAGTAGTGCAAGTTGTTCATACTTTTTGGGCACCATACATATAACAGAGACACAGAAGAATTATAGGAATATCATTCATAGCCAGTGATCACTTGCTTTTCTCTTGCTGCTCCCTTATTTCAAGGGCAGCCCCAGCTATGTGCTTATGCACTCAAATACCCTGAACCAGCAGGTAATGGCCACACTCATAGAGCAGCAAATACTATCACAATCATATGACAGTTAGTTATGTTTTTGGTTTTTAAGTTTGCTATTATTTCACCTTCTGCATTTTACCAGTCTCCATTAATAAAAAGTGACCAGAAGAACTCTAAATCCCAAAGTCCAGGTATCATTTGTTCTGTAGTCAGTAAGAATGACCTGTCCAAAGCTTGCACAGCAGTTCAAGGTCGTGATGAAGTATCATTTGAAAATTATGCTCTTAAACCTACTGCTAATATTGGTTAATTATAATAGGAAAGAACAAAAATTGTAAATTAAGCACATCTTAGCCAGATTTGTGTTTCAAATGTCCTATACCAGCAGCAGGACAGCTGGCACAGCAGTAGAGTATGTCCTGAAGGTGAAGGAGAGCCACAGGTAGAAGTCGGCCTGTGGTTTTAACTTTGCTACAACACACAACTATTGCTGTGGTGAAAGTGAATGGATCATACATGATTTTAAAGAAGAAAGGTGAGAGCTAAAGTGTCTAAAGATGTGGCTTCAATTAAGATGCTACAGATATATGCCCAATTTAAATTCTGATTTTTTTTCAAGATGAAAGAGTAAGAGAGCTAGGCTTCCCATATTACTCTCTCATCAGGTCTTGGACAAAAATTTATGTCAATCCATCAAGAACCAATAATACCTTACCTCACATTACAAAAGGTAGGAGAGAGAATGTGGAAAAAAGCAAACAAAACACAAGAATTTGTGCACAGCTTCATCTGCAATTTAGATGAACCCTTTCTTTTGTGTTGTTTGGCCCTGTTAAACACAGGACATGAGTGTTTCAGGTATTCTGAAACCCTCAGCACTGAGTGTGGTGCCTAGTTTCCATTTTTTTAGTTCTACACAAACATTCTTTTGAGATCTTTCTACTGAACTTGGTTCCTTTATGACTTTCCCTAATTCAAGTGACAGAGGGATCTGCTGGAGAAAGTCCAGAGGAGAACTACGAGGATTAAGGAACCTGAGCATCTCTCTTATGAAGAAAGACTGAGACCTGGGGCTGTTTAGTCTTGAGAAGAGACTTATCTTATTAATATCTATAAATGTGTTAAATTGAAGGTGATAGTCTCTATTCAGTGGTGCCCAGTAACAGGACCAGAAACAATGTGCATAATCTGGAACACAGGAAGTTCCACATCAACATGTGGAGAGTCTTGTTTACTGTGAGGGTGACAGAGCCCTGGAGAAGGATGCCCAGAGAGGTTGTGGAGTCTCCTTCTCTGGAGACTTTCAAAACCCACCTGGATGCATTCCTGTGCAGCCTGCTCTATGTGATGCTGCTCTGGCAGGGAAGTTGGACCTGATGATATCTAGAGGTCCATTCCAACCCCTACCATTCTCTGAGTCTATGAATATTATATTCTGAGATAATTTTTTACTTGTTTTTCTAATTGCTTCCCTTGTTTCATTTAACTGTGGTTATGACTTAGGCTTTCAAATATAACCTAATGAATTCTATGAAATAAAAAATAATATGTTACCAGGCTTTGTTAATTTTGACCCATCTGAAGTACACTGGTTCATTGTTTTTTTAATCTCTGAGATTCTCATTCCAGCTAAGTGATGCAGCAGAAATCAGTGAAGAATATAGTGATTATCTTAATTTGAATGTATATTAATGACTGACAATTTATTCTTGTTCAATAGTGTGAAATGAGCATGGCTGACATTAAAACACTTAATTATCACATTAAATCTGTATTTTTTTCCAGAGAATCTCATTATATTCTGTGTATTCCACCTCAAAGGTTTAGATTTATTATTTACGAATGTGATTTCCCCTTCAACATATAGTTTAAGAAGCGACTGAGGGAACCAATTAATTTTCACCCAAGATGTATACAATAGTAAAAAATAGTGAGGAAAAGAAAAGAAAAGAAAAAAAGAAAAGAAAAAAGAAAAAAAAAGAAAAGAAAAGAAAAGAAA
>CM037631.1:20720593-20820739 GCA_015227895.2 Colaptes auratus
TGTGTTGAGCAAGTCCTTTTGTTTTGGGAGCTCTTTTGTTTGGGAGAGGAGAGAGACATGAGACAGACAACCATTCAGACATGGAGTGAGGAAGTGGGGAAGACACGCAAGAGCAGTTATTCCCTTCAGCCTGTGCTGAGGTGGCAGGTTGAGCCTCTACAGAGATCAATGTTTGAGAAGAATTCCATCTTCAGCCCATGAAGGACCCTATATCAAAGTAGGGAACTGCTCCTGAAAGAGTTCATGGCTGAGAGAAGCCCATGCTGGAGTCTTCCATTGCTAGGAAGATAACAGTGTTTAAAAGAACCACAATAGTTGAAGAAGCTTATAGGTAACTGTCTCGTGTGAAAGGGATAGCACAGTGTGAAAGGGATAGCACATTGTGGAAGGGAAGAACTGTGAATTTTTCCCCTGAGGAGATAGGAGCTACAAAAGCAACATGGATCAGACTGAAACTGTCAAAAAACCCCTGCTGCTTGCTAGCTGCACTGCTTGTGGGTAGGAAGTAGCAGAGCTGAAAGGGTTTGGGGAAAGAACTGTATTTATGATCCAGTTGCATTTATCACAGCCCTACTCTGATTCAGTTGGTAGGCTGTGACAAGATGGCTCTGAGAAAATATCTAACATCAAAATCTGTTAGGAATTTATTCAGAAGAATAAATTAATACAAATTTTTCTTTTCTTTATACCGCCTCTGTAGCAGGGAAGAATTCATTAGAGTTTGATTGGAAGAACCCAGATGCTGAGGCCTGCCAGGCAATAAGTGGTGCTTGTGCCCAGCTGACTGAGGGTGTCTGGGAACACTTGGTGTTTGACCCGAAGCTCCCAGGTGTATGATAAGGGTAATAGATAACATGTATCTGTAGGTTTCCTTTGTTTATGAAACTAAGTGGGAACAGGAATGTATCAAATATGTTGACATCCTGAGCAGACTGCAAAAGATCTTCAAGCTCTCGTTTGACTGTGAATGGACCTGAGGAAGGCTATTGCTGGGCAGGAGGCATGTGATCTCCTGAGGGGGCTGTGCCCATGAGCAGTAGGGTGACAAGTTACATAACATGATTGCCAAGTATGGGATGGGCTTTTGATCCAAGACCCAGCCTCCTGTAATTTCCTGCCCCAATGTCACAGGACATGGGAGCCTTAAAAAAACCCAAGATCGTACTGGACATGGCTGCTGTTTTCTCTGATCCACCAAGACAAGATCTGGTCTCATGGGGACACCTGCCTGGATGGGAGATGGTCAGCTCTGCCATTTTGCAATCTTCAGTACCGCTGTGTTTCTTACAGGGCGTTTAGGGGAAGTTAGCTGCACTAACTGGTGAGAGGCCTCGAGCACAAGCCCTATGAGGAGAGGCTGAGGGAGTTGGGATTGTTTAGCCTGGAGAAGAGGAGGCTCAGGGGAGACCTCATTGCTCTCTACAACCACCTGAAGGGAGGTTGTAGACAGGCAGGGGCTGGTCTCTTCTCCCAGGCAACCAGCACGGGAACAAGAGGACACAGTCTCAAGCTGCACCAGGGGAAGTTTAGGCTCAAGGTGAGAAGAAAGTTCTTCACAGAGTTGTTAGCCATGGGAATGGGTTGCCCAGGGAGGTGGTGGAGTCACCGTCCCTGGAGGTGTTCAAGAGGGGGTTGGACATGGCACTTGGTCTAGTAGGCATGAGGTCTTGGGTGACAGGTTGGATTTGATGATCTTTGAGGTCTTTTCCAACCTTATTGATTCTATGATTCTATGATTTACAATAGAATAGAATAGAATAGAATACATAAAAACAGGTTGGAAGAGACCTTCAAGATCATTGCGTCCAACCCATCAATCAATCCAACCCACCTAAACAACTAAACCATGGCACCAAGCACCCCATCAAGTCTCCTCCTGAACACCTCCAATGAAGGTGACTCCACCACCTCCCCGGGCAGCCCATTCCAATGGGCAATCACTCTCTCTGTATCTGCTTTTGGGTCTGCTGTGTAAGTTATGAGATTGTGCCATCCTTTCTGGTTGTGTGCCTTGCAGCGCTCCGGCGCAGCCTCATCCAGCTTTCTATTAAATAAAGACATATCTATCAGCACCTGTGGTATGTGTAATTAAGTAATTCCTCATCAAAAAGAGCTCACTGCAACAACCTCTCATCATAATACGTTTCAAAAAGACAGAACCAAGCTGTTCTATCTAGAACTCCTCAATGCCGTCAGGTAATTTTGAAGGTGATAAAATATGACATTAATGTGATTAATGCATGCATGTTATAAACAAAACAATAAAAAATAAAGCTGAGTATTAGTTAAAATTCATGGTAATTGCAAACCTTCATTAACATGGCACAGCTGAGGATGTTAGATAAAAGTCTTAAGAAGTACTTGCTGTTCAATCAAGGCCCTGCTATTGAATGTTTTGTAAATAGTAATTTATTATCATCTCACGGGATAGTTTCTAATGTCCTTAATTCACTCAAAATTTTAATCAGGGCTGTTTTTCTTAGTTTGCTTTCTGTTAAATGTGAGAACAGCAGTGGTGCTGGCCTATGAGAATTTGCTGTATTTCAACAGTGAAAGAGAAATCTGAAATGGTTATCGTGCCTAAGAAAACTGATAGCATCAAAACAAGAGCAATCTTGTTGCCACGCTATTTTAGCATAATGAAAACTGGCAGAGCAGCATCTGTTGTGTCTTAGAGACTGAGTAGAGAGATTTTCCTGCTACCTCTGATTGATGCTGGGGATCCATCACTCAGTACAGAGGCTGAGCATGGCTAATGGTATCTTGTTCCATTGTATTTGACAAGGGGTAAGATAAGCACAGTGACATATGAAGACAGTGAAAAAACTGAAAGTATACTTTGTGGATTTCAGGAGTATGCATTCGTTTGTCTGCCTGGGTTTGGTTTTGGGTTTTGTTTGTTTGATTTTGGGGGGGGGTTGCCTTTTTTTTTTCCCTCCCACAGGTTTTTGAAGGAAAATAAACTAAAACAAATTATCCCAGATTATCTGTTTAGCCCTAATCTATCAATATCACTCAACAGGGTACTGTGATCTCTCCTACATAATACAACATGGTACTGTTTCACATGTCTCTCTATTCTCATTTGAACAGTAATCATCCATGCTACAAACTTGAAGGTGTGGCTAGGACTTTGCTAGCCAGCATGGCTTTAGGAAGGGCAGGTCCTGCTTGACCAACCTGATCTCCTTCTATGATCAGGTGACCCGCCTGGTTGATGTGGGGAGGCCTGTGGATGTGGTCTACCTGGACCTCAGCAAGGCCTTTGACACCGTCCCCCACAGCAAACTCCTGGCCAAGCTGGCAGCCGATGGCTTGGATGGGAGCACACTGCGTTGGGTTAGGAACTGGCTGGAGGGCCGAGCCCAGAGAGTGGTGGTGAATGGTGCCACATCCAGCTGGCGGCCAGTCACTAGTGGTGTGCCCCAGGGATCAGTGCTGGGCCCCATGCTCTTCAACATCTTTATTGATGATCTGGATGAGGGCATCGAGTCCATCATCAGTAAATTTGCGGATGACACCAAGCTGGGGGCAGGAGTTGATCTGCTGGAGGGCAGAGAGGCTTTGCAGAGGGACCTCGACAGGCTGGACAGATGGGCAGAATCCAACGGCATGAGATTGAACACATCCAAGTGCCGGGTTCTGCACATTGGCCACAGCAACCCCATGCAGTGCTACAGGCTGGGGTCAGAGTGGTTGGAGAGCGGCCAGGCAGAGAGGGACCTGGGGGTGCTGGTTGATTGTAGGCTGAACATGAGCCTGCAGTGTGCCCAGGTGGCCAAGAAGGCCAATGGCATCCTAGCCTGCATCAGAAACAGTGTGGCCAGCAGGAGCAGGGAGGTCATTCTGCCCCTGTACACTGCACTGGTTAGGCAGCACCTTGAGTACTGTGTCCAGTTCTGGGCCCCTCAGTTTAGGAAAGATGTTGTCTTACTGGAGCGTGTCCAGAGAAGGGCAACAAAGTCGGTGAGGGGTTTGGAAGACAAGCCCTATGAGGAGAGGCTGAGGGAGCTGGGGTTGCTTAGCCTGGAGAAGAGGAGGCTCAGGGGTGACCTTATTGCTCTCTACAACTACCTGAAGGGAGGTTGTAGCCAGGCAGAGGTTGGTCTCTTCTCCCAGGCAGCCAGTACCAGAACAAGAGGACACAGTCTCAGGCTGCGCCAGGGCAGGTTTAGACTGGATGTTAGGAAGAAGTTCTATACAGAGAGAGTGATTGCCCACTGAAATCAGCTGCCTGTGGAAGTGGTGGAGTCACCTTCATTGGAGGTGTTCAAGAAGAGTCTTGCTGGGGTGCTTGGTGCCACGGTTTAGTTTTTTAGTTTTTTAGGTGGGTTGTATTGTACTGTATTGTATTGTATTGTATTTAGGTGGGTTGGATTGGTTGATAGGTTTGGATGCGATGATCTTGAAGGTCTCTTCCAACCTGGTGTATTGTATTGTATTGTATTGTATATATTACAAAGTAAGAGTACAGGAAGATTCATTGGATGTTTTGAGTTACCAGAAAAGCATACCTGCACTGAGCTGAACAAAGCTCTTTGTTCTCTTTCTCTTTGCAGAAAATTACAATACAAGACTCAACATAGTAACTCTGTTTGATGTCAGCATGTTTTCTCTTATTTCATAAATGCACGGTATGCTGAAATTTGCTCAATATCTCATTTGGTCCAGATAGTACTTGGTTACATAGAAAAATATGTGTCTCATAAAAACATAATGATTGCATTTGATAGCTAACACAGCTATTTCACAACAGCAACATCAAATCAGAAGTCTAAACTCAGGCTTTAACCTAGATTGGAATGAGATAACTGAAGACATTGAAACTGTATTTATACTGGGCCTGGTAATGGATATTAACGTCAGATACTACACAATGAACCATCTGCAGGTTTCCTAACTGATAGGAGAACAAATATAGTTGTGCCTCCTAGTATTCCTTATAGATATTGCAGAAAGTTCTGTTTAAGAGCATATGCAACATTTAATGGAAAGGTATTCAGGTATTCCTGGAATATATTTCATTCTTCTAAGTGAAACAAATCAATGTTTATAAATACATAAACGGTGAGTGCCAAGACTTAAATAGTGCCAAGACAAGGTTTAGACTGGATGTTAGGAAGAAGTTCTATACTGAGAGAGTGATTGCCCACTGGAATCAGCTGCCTGTGGAAGTGGTGGAGTCACCTTCATTGGAGGTGTTCAAGAAGAGGCTTGATGGGGTGCTTGGTGCCAGGGTTTAGTTTTTTAGTTGTTTAGGTGGGTTGTATTGTACTGTATTGTACTGTATTGTACTGTATGGTACTGTATTGTATTTAGGTGGGTTGGATTGGTTGATGGGTTGGATGTGATGATCTTGAAGGTCTCTTCCAACCTGTTGTATTGTATTGTATTGTATTGTATTGTATTGTATTGTAAGAGGATGGAGCCAGGCTCTTCTTGGTGGTGCCCAATGACAGAACACGGGGCAATGGGTGGAAATTGAGGCATTGGAAGTTTCATGAAAATATGAGGTAAAAAAATTTCACTGTGAGAGTGTCAGAGCACTGGAACAGGCTGCCCGGGGAGATTGTGGAGTCTCCTTCTCTGGAAATACTGAAAACTCACCTGGATGCATTCCTGTGTGGTCTGGTGTGGGTGGTCCTGCTCTGGCAGGGGAGTTGGACTGGATGATATTTTGGGGTCCCTTCCAGCCCCTGAAATTCTGTGATTCTGTGATTCTGTGCTCCTATGTAAGATACCTTTCAAAATTATGTGTGGGCAGAAGATGTAGTACTAGAAAGCTATTTGACTGTGGTCTAGTTACTTCTTTGTTACTTCTGGTTGCTTCTTTGTCTTTCAAAAGGACTTTAATCACTTACTGGTGATATTTACTTGGTAAGAAGGATTTAACTGATAAAAACAGCTTTTCTGGTTTGTTCAACAAAGAACCCTAAGCTATAGGAAAAATTGTAGATTTCAGGGTATTCATGTCCTCTTTTTCAGTTATCTCTATTCATTTTACATAGTTTGATCACATCCATTGTCTAGTAGCATCCATTATGTGCTACATTTACACTGATTCTAAGAGTGTATATCAGTGTGTTATGCACAAATCCTCACAGCTCCAAGAGGAAAAGCAGAAACTATAAAGCAGGAAGGATAAGCTACAATGTATATCATACACTTTGTTGTCAGTTATAGACTTGACAATGGCTTGAGAAGAGAAGGAAGATACCAGAAACACTAAGAGGAAGAAGACAATATGCAATTCTGTTCTTTTTAAGGTGAAAAACTTAATCAAAGTGAAATCCCATTTGTATACAGACCTTTACAGAACATACAGAATTAACCAGGTTGGAAAAGACCTTTGAGATCATCTAGTCCAACCTACCACCCAACACCATCTAATCTTTAGATAAACCATGATTTGTAAAATTAAATTAAAATTAACCAATGTGTTAGAATAGTATTTAAAATTAATTGTATGCAAAATGCAGATGGGAGAAAATCAGTATATCACTGTATTATCCCTTTAGAGTATGAGTTCTACTGGTGACAGCAGTATGACCAGTATTGGAATGTTATGAATTCATATGTCTTGAAAAAGACATAGAAATAATGAAAGCTTTCACCTTCTATGGTACAGTTTCCATCTAACATTATGCTTCTCAGAATATCTATAACTGTAATCAGACTTTTTGCCAATGATACTAAACTGAGAGGGGAAGTAGACACACTGGAAGTGAGAGATACCCTTCAGGAAGACCTGCTTAGGCTGTAAGAGTGGGTTAATGAGAATAATGAAGTTCAAGAAGGAAAATGTGTAAGGTCCTGCACCTGGGGATTCATAATCCAGGAGTGCAGGGCATGATGAGATCTATCTGACTGGGGAGCAGCTCTGTGGATCCTGGTGAACAACAAGCTGGGTTGGAAGCGATGATCTTGAAGGTCTCTTCCAACCTCGTCATGTATTGTATTGTATTGTATTGTAAGCTCAGTATGAATGAAGGCTGTGCTGCAGTAACTAAGAAACCCAACAGGATGCTGGGAAGTATCACCAAAGGTATCATGAAAAGAGAGAAAGAAGTCTTTATCCCATTCTATTCAACAATTGTCAGGCAACACCTGGAATACAGTGTTCAGCATTGAGAAAAGAAGGCTGTGTGGACACCTTATCACCGTGTTATAGTATTTAATAGGTGGCTACAAGGAAGATGGAGACTTCTGTTTTAGAGGGAGTAGCATGGCTAAGTCTCATGGGAAAAAGCTAAGTTACTCTTAGATTCCAACTGGAACATGAAAAGCAAAATTTTTTGTAAAGAGAGCACTCAGCTATTTGAGTAATCTCCCCAGGGAAGTGGTGGATTCCCCAACACTGGACATGTCTAAGATTCAGCTGCACAGGGTGCTGGAGCATCTTGCCTAGACTGGTTTTCCCAGGAAAGATTAGACCAGATGATCCCTGCAGTCTCTTCAAATTTGGTATTCTATAATTCTATGACATATTTTGTTTCAAAGTTAATTTGGATCAGTGCCCCTTTAAAGCAGTCGATGCATACTGTCACTTCTTTGTAAGCACTGTGAGTGTTTTTTGCCTTTATGCAGGTTTGCATCCATGGCATTTGTGACAATTTAAGTATTTATTCACAGCTGTAAAATGTTCTCATAATCACACATGGCAGGTCATGATGGGTTCAGGTGACTGAGCATTCTATCTCCCCTGTCACAGAATTGTGCCATATATTAAGGATATGTGCTTCTTAGTAAACATCCCAATATTTACACAAGGGCACACAGGAAAAAATCTTTGTGATTAGCCTATGTATAGTGCAGGTATTTAATCTTGTGGATGAGGATTTCTTGTCTCTCGAGTATTTTAATGCAAATTATGGTTTTGCTTCCTGTATATACCATGTAAGAGGAGATTCTCTGTACTTTAAATGTTACGCTCCTCAGACGACAGTTTTGTTGCACTTCTGCCTGGTTCTATATTTTTGTTATTGTGGTCCTCAGTGTGATTGACAGATCATGGAATCACAGAATCACCAAGGTTGGAAGAGACCTCAAAGATCATCAAGGCCAACCCTTCACCACAGACCCCATGACTAAACCATGGCACCAAGTGCCATGTCCAACCCCCTCTTGAACACCTCCAGGGATGGTGACTCCACCACCTCTCTGGTCAGCACATTCCAATGGCTAACGACTCTCTCAGTGAAGAACTTTCTCCTCACCTCAAGCCTAAACTTCCCCTGATGCAGTTTGAGACTGTGTCCTCTTGTTCTGGTGCTGGTTGCCTGGGAGAAGAGACCAACCGCCTCCTGGCTACAACCACCCTTCATGTAGTTGTAGACAGCAATAATGTCTCCCCTGAGCCTCGTCTTCTCCAGGTTAAACAATCCCAGCTCCCTCAGCCTCTCCTTGTAGGGCTTGTGCTCAAGGCCTCTCCCCAGCCTCATTGCCCTTCTCTGGATGTACCAGGTATTTTCTTCTATGTGCTCCTTTGGTAATTGTTGAAGTTGTTTTAAGTTGTTGAAGATCTCTTACAGAGACCTTATCCTCATTACTCCAAATAGGGGTCACTCTACAGTCTTCCTGCACTAAAAATTAGTCCTGTTAAAGTTCAACATCCTAGAAATGCTTCTATCCTAATTAGGAAATTGAGGAAATTAAACATATTGAGCCTGAATCTGTTAACATAGGAGGGAACTTGAATATAATTAGAAGAAGGTAGCAATGAGACCAAAATATTCTCTTTTTAACAAATGCTAAATAAAGTCAAAGATATTTGTTGAAAAATATTTTTTCTTAAAAGTCCTGAAGCCTATCATTCTTTGTTGATGAACTTATCTCAGTGCCTAAAAGAAACACAATATCCAAGTTAGGATAAAGGTATTCTAAATCCTTAAATAAATGTCTTTATACCCAAGTGTGGCTGTTTCGCTGGGTCCCTCCAAAAAAGAAGCCACAGAATTGAAACCTCCAGTGCCTAATGTCCAGCCCAGTGGGTGGACACAGGAAACAGTGTATTTCTACCCCTAAATCCTGCACCCTTATAAATCTGGCTGTGAAGTTGCTGTCTTTCTCTTTCTCCTGATGATCCTTGTGGTCCCTTCCAACCCTAACTGAAACTATGAAACCAGTGCAGTGTACAGGGGCAGAATGACCTCCCTGCTCCTGCTGGCCACACTGTTCCTGATGCAGGCTAGGATGCCATTGGCCCTCTTGGCTGCCTGGGCACACTGCAGGCTCATGTTCAGCCTACAATCAACCAGCACCCCCAGGTCCCTCTCTGCCTGGCCACTCTCCAGCCACTCTGACCCCAGCCTGTAGCACTGCATGAGGTTGCTGTGGCCAATGTGCAGAACCCAGCACTTGGATGTGTTCAATCTCATGCCGTTGGATTCTGCCCATCTGTCCAGCCTGTCGAGGTCCCTCTGCAAAGCCTCTCTGCCCTCCAGCAGATCAACTCCTGCCCCCAGCTTTGGTGTTGTCCCCAAATTTACTGATGATGGACTCGATGCCCTCATCCAGATCATCAATAAAGATGTTGAAGAGCATGGGGCCCAGCACTGATCCCTGGGGCACACCACTAATGACTTCTGGAGCAACAGAAGTCCTTCTCTAAACTAGGACGCCAAGATAGATACTTGATTTCCATTTAACCACAGTAATTGTGCAAATTTTTAGCACAGTTGTGTCTTGTGGGTTATATACAGTTCTTAGCATGAAGAGAAGAAAATGAATATAAACCCCAAACCCCTAAACCAACAACAACAGCAGCAGCAATAAATTAATTTTATCATAAGGCATGTCTCCACATCCAAAGAATAAGTTAAATATGATTGAAAACAGTGCAATAGCTGCATTGGTGACAGGAAATTTATATCAGTGCCAAATCAATTACAGGTTGCAGGTGTCCAGAATTAATTAAAATAAATTGCTATAAATCAAGAATTATCTGTCTGCCATGAGTGAAGAAGAGCAGAAAAGAAAGTCAACATGTAAACACATTTTGTTCGTAGTGAAAAGTTGAAAAATACATGCAAATAAATGCCAGAAAGAAATGTGTACATTGATAGAGTTTTCATTCTAAGATCTGAAATTTGTTTGAAGGTCTCTTCTCAAACTACATTAAAATGTGATTCATTATATTTCATAGTTTCATAGTTTCAGTCAGGGTTGGAAGGGACCACAAGGATCATCTAGTTCCAACCCCCCTGCCATGGGCAGGGACACCCCACACTAGATCAGGCTGGCCAGAGCCTCATCCAGCCTGGGCTTAAACAACTCCAGGGATGGGGCCTCAACCACCTCCCTGGATAACCCATTCCAGGGCCTCACAACCCTCATGGGGAAGAACTTCCTCCTCACGTCCAGCCTGAATCTCCCCACCTCCAGCTTCATTCCATTCCCCCTAGTCCTATCACTCCCTGATAGCCTGAAAAGTCCCTCTCCAGCCTTCTTGTAGGCCCCCTTCAGATACTGGAAGGCCACAATGAGGTCACCTCAGAGCCTTCTCTTCTCCAGGCTGAACAGCCCCAACTCCTTCAGTCTGTCCTCAGAGGAGAGGTGCTCCAGCCCTCTGCTCATCCTCGTGGCCCTTCTCTGGACACCTTCCAGCACCTCCAGATCCCTCTTGTAATATATATTTATACCAAATAAATATGTATCTGGTGTTCATATTTTCTGTGTTTAATATTAGAGAGAATGCACTGAACAGACAGAAAAAGGCCCTGAATTCTGTATTGCAGACAGAAGCTTCAGTGCAGGCAAATAAATATTGATTTATACTTGCAAGTACATAGGAAAAAACCCCAAACATTCTATGAACAAATGTTTAAGGATCCTAAACGTTAGAAACAATACATTTAAGAGTGATAATATGCAAATATGTTTGAATTTTTTTCAATGTTACTCTTCTCTGTCAGGAAAAAAAAGTTAATTTGTGAAATCATATCAACAGTCCAAAAGTCAGAAAAAATGCTGTCCTATACAAATCCTTACAAAGTCACAGCTGTTCAATAACAAAAGTCATGCAGTGTGTTTTCCCAGAGCTTAGAAAAAAGATTGGACAAAGTCATGTTATACATCTACGAAGTTCAAAGGACAATGAAGCTGCAATGGATGTAGAATAGAATAGAATAGAAAAAATAGAATAGAGTAGAGTAGAGTAGAGTAGAGTAGAATAGAATAGAATAAAATAGAATAGAATAGAATGGAATGGATTGGAATGGAATGGAATGGAATGGAATGGAATGGAATGGAATGGAGTAGAGTAGAGTAGAGTAGAGTAGAGTAGAGTAGAGTAGAGTAGAGTAGAATGGAATGCAATGGAATAGAATAGAATAGAATAGAATAGAATAGAATAGAATAGAATAGAATAGAATAGAATAGAATAGAATAAACCAGCTTGGAAGAGACCTTTGAGATCATTGAGTCCAACCTATCATCCAACACTATCTAATCAACTAAACCATGGCACCAAGCACCCCATCCAGTCTCTTCCTAAACACTTCCAGTGATGGTGACTCCACCACCCCCCCAGGCAGCACATTCCAATGGCCAATCACTCTTCCTGACCTCCAGCCTAAACCTCCCCTGGTGCAGCTTGAGACTGTGTCCTCTTGTTCTGTCCTGGTTGTCTGGGAGAAGAGATCAACCCCCACCTGGCTGCATCCTCTCTTTAGGTAGTTGTAGATGGCAATAAGGTCTCCCTTGAGCCTCCTCTTCTCCAGGCTAAGCAACCCCAGCACCCTCAGCCTCTCCTCATAGGGCTTGTGCTTCAAACCCCTCCCCAGCTTTGTTTTCCTTCTCTGGACACATTCCAGCAACTCAACATCTTTCCTAAACTGAGGGGCCCAGAACTGGACACAGGACTCAAGGTATGGTGTAACCTAAATGTGATACAAGTCACAGTAACGTTGTTTTCACTGTCATGGGAGACTTTCCAAACAAGAAATGTCAGGAAATATGACAGTGCTTCAAAGATCTGTCTGAAAATCCAGTGCATCAGAGCCTTGCTTTCTACTTTCTCTGAAGTTAAATTAAAACTTAAACTGAAACTAAAGAAAGATAAAAGAAGAGGTACAATTCCAGGAAGGTGGAAGAAAGAAAAAGGGAAAAAGAACTTCAGTCCAGGGTCCATACTCTGATATAAATACAGCAGGATGAAGAACATAGTCTTAGGGACTGAGTATAAACCTCATTCTATAAGCCTGCAGCCATGAAAGTGGAGTAGCTGGAGTAGGAAAGTTACTATAACTTGGAATGCTCTTCAAATAGAAGGATCTTAGTTCTATGCTATGTGGCTTTAGTCTTATAGAAAACTGCATTTGGTGGTGAGGTCCTGAAGACAGGATTTGTCTTAGCTACTTAAAAGTGTTTGGTCCTGTCTCAATTATATGTCTGTCTCTCTTTCCCTAGAGTGGGCAGACAGAAAAAAAGCATATCAGGTATAACTCATATCACTACCCTTGGATGGGTATTTGTAGCTCAGTGCAGCACTCTGACTCTTACCAAATGACCAGATCATTAGAAAAAGAACTCGTTTTCCACATTGATAAAGTCTGATGTGATTCAAACCTTCAGTCTCTGCTGAGAAACAGAAAGCAAAACCTGTTTGGCTCAAAGTGGAGTGTGAGGCAGCATATTAGTCATAGACATGGCTGTTCCTGTGCTGACAAAGTCACACCTGCTTGACAGAGACATTCCTTCATGGACACTCTTCTGCACTCTAGGCTGAGATTGCGTGGAATACAATCAAGAAGCTGCTGCTGCTGCATACTTGTCTAAACCACATGTAGACACTCAAATCTTTATGGTAGGGCCACAGAGCATAAAAATGAAAACCTGGCTCGATAGAGGATATCAGAATGAATCCAGTGTACTTTATCTTTTTTAAGTAGACTTTCGGTTCTGATCCTTACTAAGATTTAAATTGCCAAATGGGAAAAACAGGTGGGAAAAAAGTATATGTATATAAAAGCATATCCTATGTTTAAGTACATGTATAATGTGCCTAGCAGTTTTGATTAAAGCAGTTGTGCTGTATCTTAATTTTGATTGTACATTACTCAAATGGGCATTCTATCACTAAAAACTATTACACCTTATTACATCCTGTGGTATATGGTGAAATATGATTTTAATGAATAGTGTTTATGAGTGCAAAAAGGGACATCTACTAGACTGCAAGAGGACTGAATTGGACAAAAATAATAATATAGTGCAATAGAGGAGAGGAGACTCGAGGAGAGGAGACTCAGGGGGAGGGGAGAGATTTGTTTTGTACACAAAAACACAGGATGAGAGAAAAGGATACTGGAGTCAAAGAAAGTGACACTAGCTATAACAACCCTGACACTCATGAAAGCTTCTCAGAACACAGTGCAGAAACTTGACCTGTTTCTGGATTGCATACAGGTATAGTACAGGTCTGTAAACTCCCACAGCCTTTCCCTGTGTGATACATTACTCATGCAGTCTCTTCTGCCTGACAGAAGTGTCAATAAATTTCGTTACTTACGTTAACTTGAAAAGGAGGAAGGGTGAGACAAAAGCTTTGCAAAAAGAGAGCTTAATGATCAAGAAGCTAGTAACAACGAAATTCTTCGGTTACCTGTGCTACAAATCAAGAGTCCAGGTTTTCAAATGACTTTTCAAGTAACAGCTGAAAACACATACACTTGTAAAACAAGTGGATGGCAGCTGAGAATGTAAGAATTCTGTAACAGAGATGAGGAAGGCAATACTAACAGCTCAAGATTATGAAATGCCTGCTAGTGAACAATCTCACTGAATCACTTTAGTGGAGTTACAAAATACTAGAAACTTCATGACCAGGGGCATGATTCTGGGCAATTTGGTGGTTTGTGTGCTGTAAGACATCTATGAATTTCATTTGCCTCTGGATTTCTGGTTTAAGAAAGGAAGTGTTATATGACTCAATCCTGGCTACTACAGAGCCTGAGTTACAGCCCCATTTTTCCGCTAGCTTGTTTCACACAGCTCCCATTTGCACACTGTCTGTTTCTCAGGGCATAATTTGGCCTCAGATCTCATCCACCAAATCGAAGCTTCTTATTGTTTTTCAGAGGCAGTGCACACAGAGGCAGGTTGACAGTAAACCTGCATCATGGTTACAACTTGGGCCTGAATGTTTTTAATGAAATGTTCCAGTCTAAAATGACTGCTCTCATATATCACCACTAATGTGGTAACTGACTCCCATGACCCTTTGCCTGTCTATAAATCAGAAACTATGAAGATATACCAGAGTGACAAGATCCGTCTGTGGATGGTTAATTAAGTGCAGTTTTTCAAGCTGCTAGTTATGAACAAGCAGAAGTAATGAAATGTTTTTTTTTTCCTGCAGTAGAAAATTAGACTCTAGACAATGGTTTATAAATTGGATTAAGAGAAACTTTTTCTGGATTATGTGTTTAACTAAGAAATGCATTTACATTGTCTCACTGAAAAAAATTTATATCAAATCTTATGCTATTTTATGGAGAGTATTTAGCATTGAAAGAGGCTCTCATGAGAGCTTCAGTGTGTGTCAGATAAAGATTTTTATTGTTTTCATGTGTCATATTGAACATCAGCCTCACTAATACTACTAATCATACTTCAGTCTTTTATTGTCATAGAATCATAGAATCGATAAGGTTGGAAAAGGCTTCAGAGATCATCAAGTCCAACCTGTCACCCAGCACCTCATGACTACCTGAACCATGGCTTCAAGTGCCACATCCAATCCCTTCTTGAAGACCTCCAGCGACAGTGACTCCACCAACAGGCAACAAAGGGCAACAAAGTTGGTGAGGGGTTTGGAACACAAGCCCTATGAGGAGAGGCTGAGGGAGCTGGGGTTGTTTAGCCTGGGGAAGAGGAGGCTCAGGGGTGACCTTATTGCTCTCTACAACTACCTGAAGGGAGGTTGTAGCCAGGCAGAGGTTGGTCTCTTCTCCCAGGCAGCCAGTACCAGAACAAGAGGACACAGTCTCAGGCTGCGCCAGGGCAGGTTTAGACTGGATGTTAGGAAGAAGTTCTATACCGAGAGAGTGATTGCCCACTGGAATCAGCTGCCCGTGGAAGTGGTGGAGTCACCTTCATTGGAGGTGTTCAAGAAGAGGCTTGATGGGGTGCTTGGTGCCACGGTTTATTTTTTTAGTTGTTTAGGTGGGTTGTATTGTACATATTGTACTGTATTTTATTTAGGTGGGTTGGATTGGTTAATGGGTTGGACGTGATGATCTTGAAGGTCTCTTCCAACCTGGTGTATTGTATTGTATTGTATTGTATTGTATTCATACCACTTCCACGGGCAGCACATTCCAATGGCCAATTACTCTTTCTGTGAAGAACTTTCTCCTCACCTTGAGCCTAAACCTCCCCTGCTGTATCTTGAGACTGTGTCTTCTTGTTCTGGTGCTGGTTGCCTGGGAGAAGAGATAAACCCCCACCTGGCTGCAACCTCCCTTCATATAGATGTAGACAGCAATAAGGTCTCCTCTGAGTCTCCTCTTGATCACAATTTAGATGTTAGTGGACAAAGTTAAGGGACTATATATAGATCAGTAAGGTTACAGTCTGATAACTTTTGCTGAAAAAATACTGAACTTGTGAACTGTCAATCAATCAAGATGTTTGTTCAATATTTGTGATCCTCTGATTTTACCTGGATTCAAATTTTCACCTTCTTTGAACCTTCTCCCTTGATTTTGAATAATTTTCAGAAATTCAAATACAGCTTTGTTTTTTTTTTTAATTCTTTATAAAAACCTAGGTTAGGAATCACATGGAATTGTTTTAAATGCTAAATTAATTGTCTTGGATAATATTCACTCAGATGTTTCAACAAAGTTGATGAGGGGTTTGGAACACATGCCCAGTGAGGAGAGGCTGAGGGAGCTGGGGTTGCTTAGCCTACAGAAGAGGAGGCTCAGGGGAGACCTTATTGCTCTCTACAACTACCTGAATGGAAGTTTCAGACAGGTGGGGGCTGGTCTCTTCTCCCAGGCAACCAGCACCAGAACAAGAGGACACAGTCTCAAGCTGCACCAGGGGAGGTCCAGACTGGATGTTAGGAAGAAATTCTTCACAGAGAGAGTGATTGCCCATTGGAATGTGCTGCCCAGGGAGGTGGTGGAGTCACCATCACTGGAGGTGTTCAGGAGGAGACTTGATAGGGTGCTTGGTTGCATGGTTTACTTGATTAGGTGGTGTTGGATGACAGGTTGGACACGATGATCTTGAAGGTCTCTTCCAACCTGGTCTGGTCTATTCTATTCTATTCTATTCTATTCTATTCTATTCTATTCTATTCTATTCTATTCTATTCTATTCTATTCTATTCTATTCCTATTCTATTCAGTTTCATTAGTATGTTTTGTGCTCAGCCTAGGAATCCCTTAGCGGTAAAGGGATATTTCCTACAAAATTAATAAGGTGCCATTTTTCAGTGCTTCAGCTTTCTCATTTTAGCCTTCTATAATGCCAGTTCTTTGCTTATGGTCACTTCACTGCTAGGAATGTGACAAAAGTGGCAGCTTGTAATTTGTCAAGACTCCTTGAAACTTCTTTTAGTTGCTTCAGTGAGTTTATTGCCTATCTGGAGTCCCCTGTGTAGAATCCTTCCTATTGATCAAAATCCTCCACTTACTTAAGTGCAAAATCCAGCTTAACATTACATGGATAATAATGCCACAGAGCAATCTACCACAGAGCTCTGTGGAGTGCTGTTAAGAACCTGCAGCACTGATACTAATTTTTTTTAGCCATCCTACTATGACAACATTCGCAGCTGCAGAGACATTTCTAAGCTTCAGAAATGTGCACTGAAAGCATAGCAGGTATTTCTTTCCTTTTATTTTCTTTTTCCCCTTGGAAGGTTTCAACATTGTACTAGGGAATATTAAACTGAAGTCTAGAATAAGAAGTTCCTGTCCTCAACATTTAAGGAGAAAGAAAACTACTTCTGAAGAGTCAGAATCAAGAGCTTTAAAGCAAAGTACATTGTCCTGTGCTTCGTGTTCACTGAAGAGCTACTACTTCTGCTGGATGAGTTATTTGTGATCAATTTCAGCATAATTTTACCTTTTCCTCCATTGCTTGAAATGTATATTGTGGAAATTGCTTTATTTGCTTCACTAATTTAACAGTTGATTTTGTGCTGTAGTGAAGTTTCAGATAGTTCAATAAGATGATAGCAATTTTGTCACCAAATATTTTCTTTTACAGATGCTTCAAGGTACAGGAAATTATATACTTGATTCTCAACATGAACCACCAGTGTGCACTTGCAGCCCAGAAAGCCAGTCACATCCTGGGCTGCATCAAGAGAAGCAGAGCCAGCAGGTCAAGGGAGGTGATTCTCCCCCTCTACTCCACTCTGGTGAGAGCCCACCTGGAGTACTGTGTCCAGTTCCAGCGCTCCTATTACAGGAGGAATCTGGAGGTACTGGAACACATCCAGAGTAGGGCCACAAGAATGATTAGAGGGTTGGAGCACGTCTCCTATGAGGACAGACTGAAGGAGTTGAGGGTATTCAGTCTGGAGAAGAGAAGGCTTTGAGGAGACCTTATTGTGGCTTTTCAGTATCTGAAGGGGGCTTACAAGAAAGCTGAGGAGGGATATCAGGTATCTAGTCCTATCAGGTAGTGATAGGACTAGAGGGAATAGAAAAAAACTAGAAATGGGTAGGTTTACATTGGCTATTAGGAAGAAGTTCTTCACCATGAGAGTGGTAGAACCCCCATCACTGGAGGTTCTTAAGGCCAGTTTGGATGTGGCTCTGAGCAATGTGATCTAGTGTGAGGTGTCCCTGCCCATGGCAGGGGGTTGGAACTAAATGATCCTTGAGGTCCCTTCCAACCCTAACAATTCTATGATTCTATAACCTGGTAGATGACTGACTCTTTTTTCAACATTTATTTCCACTTATTTCCCTTATTTCACTCATTTCCATTTATTTCCCATATCCATTCTGGATATGGGACCTGGGAGCAAATGGGCAAGCTCAGTGCCTTGATTACAGATGAAATCTTGGGAAGCTACTCACTGGATAAAGGACCTGAATGTAGAGAAAACTGATTTTCATGGTCAAAGGTGTAAAAGCTAAAAGGAATTTTTACCTCAAGTAAATGGAAAACCTTACCTCTGAGAAAAGGCTTCAGAACTCAACTGGATAAATAAAGAGTTTGAAAATTATTACAGAAAGTAGGAAAGAGGTTATGATGGAGGGAAAATGATCCCAGGGGAAATTATGTTGTGCTGCACATTGAAAAGCAAATGATGTATTGCATAGGGAATAAAAGCAGGGAGAAAGGAGAACTGTTTGAGTCATTTGAAAGGAAGGAAAAATTAAGTCCCTAAACAACTGTACTTCCTCACTTAATGTCCTTAAATTCATGCTGAATAGAATGAATCAGGTTATAAAAATGAGTGAATAAACAAGCCCTCAGAATACAGGAGATAATACCCAGAGTTATCCTTTGTTTTTTTTTAATGTTGACTTCAAATTATTGAGAATTTAACCATATGTATTACTAAAGTACATGTCTGGCTTTGAAACAAAACCAAATATACATGGTAAATAAAGGGAACTCTAGACTGGTCTTCTGAAAGTCAAATCAGATGTGTCAAGATAAAATAGAAATATGGGGTTTTTTTTGTAATTATGAACCAGATGACCTGAAAAAGGGAACAGGAGATCTTCTCTGCAGTAACCTGGAAAGGAGCTACCACCAAAGTAGAGTTGCCTAGCACTAGGCCATTGGTGCAATCATGCATTTTGAGACCAACTGGATGACAGGGTGAGATAATAGGCTAGGCTAGGCTAGGCTAGGCTAGACTAGACTAGACTGGACTAGAAAAGAATAGAATAGAATAGAATAGAATAGAATTGAATTGAATTGGAATTGGAATTGGCTGGAAAAGAATTGAATTGAGAATTGATTGAATTGAATTGAATTGAATTGAATTAACCAGGCTGGAAAAGACCTTTGAGATCATTGAGTCCAACCTATCATACACCACCATCTAATCAACTAAACCATGGCACCAAGTGCCCCATCCAGCCTCTTCCTAAACACCTCCGCTGATGGTGACTCCACCACCTCCCTGGGCAGACCATTCCAATGGGCAATCACTCTTTCCATGAAGAACTTCTTCCTAACATCCAGCCTAAACCTCCCCTTGTGCAGCTTGAGACTGTGTCCTCTTGTTCTGGTGCTGCTTGCCTGGGAGAAGAGACCAATCTCCTCCTGGCTACAACCTCCCTTCAGGTAGTTGTAGAGAGCAAGAAGGTCTGCCCTGAGCCTCCTCTTCTCCAGGCAAAGCAACCCCAGCTCCCTCAGCCTCTCCTCACAGGGCCTGTGCTCCAAACCCCTCCCTAGCTTTGTCGCCCTCCTCTGGACACGATCCAGCAAGTCAACATCTTTCCTAAACTGAGGGGCCCAGAACTGGACACAGGACTCAAAGTGTGGCCTAAGCAGCGCTGAGTACAGGGGCACAATGACTTCCCTGCTCCTGCTGGCCACACTGTTCCTGACACAGGCCAGGATGCCATTGGCCTTCTTGGCCACCTGGGCACACTGCTGGCTCATGTTCAGCCTACATCAACCACTACCCCCAGCTCCCTTTCTGCCTGGCTGCTCTCCAGCCACTCTGACCCCAGCCTGTAGCACTGCATGGGGTTGTTGTGACCAGGTTGGAAGAGACCTTCAAGATCATCGTGTCCAACCTATCAACCAACACCACCTAATCAACTAAACCATGGCACCAAGGACATTATCAAGTCTCCTCCTGAACACCTCCAGTGATGGCGACTCCACCACCTCCCCAGGCAGCCCATTCCAATGGGCAATCACTCTCTCTGTGTAAAACTTCCTCCTAAACTCCAGCCTAAACCTCCCTTGGTGCAGCCTGAGACTGTGTCCTCTTGTTCTGGTGCTGGTTGCCTGGGAGAAGAGACCAACCTCTGCCAGTCTACATCCTTCCTTAAGGTAGCTGTAGGGAGCAATAAGGTCACCCCTGAGTCTCCTCCTCTGTGTCTCCCCACAGGCCTCCTGACTCTCTGAATTAGCCTGTTTCAATATTGAGTTTATGCAGTCATTTATTTTTTTTCTCATTAATATTATAGGGGAAATTGCATTCAACAGAACAGTAAGCTCCTTGATTAGGAATAAATGAATTTAAATAAATAATAATTCATTTACCAATGTAGTTGTATGTATAAAGTTGTATAGAAGTTTGTATTAGACACAGGGGATTCTCCTTGCAAAATCTGTGTTATACTCACTGGTATATGTTTTAATCTGAATGACACATGAAAGTGCTCTTGAGCCACGGTGCAGAAGTCAAGCATCAATCATGTCTTGAAGGGAAAAGCACATACTTAAATTCAACAGTCTGAATCACATGAGTCTTTCAAGAAGACAGAGTTTAGAAGGCCTTGTGTATTAATGGAATATCAAAGAGGATGTACAACATCCCTGAGTGGATATTCAATGGACAACAAAAAAACTATTGCATTGGGCCTTGATCCTGAAAAGGGGCACTAAATGAAAACTGCAAAAAAACAACACAACTCTGACTCTCATGTGAAAGAGAGGAAGTGTTGGAAAAGTGATTCAAAACAAATTCAGCAGTAAGGGGAATATGGTGGCCAAACTTTAACTGCTATACCTTTGTGAATGCTGCACTTAGCTTTGGAAGTACTGTGAATTTTAAGTCCCTACAGAGTACTTTTCCTCTGAAGAATATTCAGTACAAAGATAAGGTGCTGTTGATGGCTAATTGCCATTAAAACCAAGAAGTCACAGTGAAAAATAGCATCTCCAGGCGATGTAAACACAGAGAGTCTTTTAATTCCCTTGTTTTTACCTCAGAAAAAAAATGTAATAAGTATTAGAATTCCCATTACAAGGTTGTCAGAGCAAAATTAGTGCATGGTGTGCTCTGAGACACAGATTGTTCAGAGCTTACTGACGCATGAAATCAGAATGAGGAGAAATGCTAGAATGAGGAGATGGACTGAGAAAGATTCATCTGCAGCTACAGAGATCTCAGTCATTAAGTCTGAACATTTTATCATAATTTCTGCCAAATCCATTTTAAGCTCTAAGGTAAATTAAAGGTGAATTAATGCTGGTAATTTTTTTGTTCTTATATTGCTTATGTAATATCAATCTTATCAATGGGGGAGCTTATTGGTGCTTTATAAATATCCAAAAGGTGGGTGTCAAGCAATGAGGTCAGTCTCTTTTCAGTGTTACCCAGGGACAAGACAATGAGGGACTGGCCAGAAACTAGAATGAAGGAAGTTCCACCTGAACACAAAGGAAAAACTTCTTTACTGTGAGGGTGATGCCTAGATGCAATCCTGTGCAACTTAATCTGGGTGAATCTGCTTTAGTAGGGAGGTTGGACTAGATGATCCCCAGAGGTCCTTTCCAACCCCTACCAGTCTGTGATTCTGTGAAAAGCAATTTCAGTTTCTGACTAGTAGAAGATTCTGTAGGTGTCTGTTAAAGAGCATGTTGCTTCCTAATATATCTGTTAGTAGCTTACAAAGACGTGGCTTTGGCATAGTGCTTTGCTTTTCTGTAAGACTATAGGCTACTTTTGTTTTGTGAGGAAAATTAGAATTCTCTCTCACAGATGCTAAAATAAGATTTTGTATATCTAAATTATGTTTATTGTTTAGATTTTGTAAACAAACACAGATGCAGAGAGGACAAAGTCCTTCAGAGAAATGCCTTCAGTTCCATATCTTTAAAATCCAAAAGATGCTGTTCCCCAAAAGGTTAACTTTATGCAGAAAGGAAAATTTTGGGGTAGAGAAAAACAAGTGGAGAAATCGAGTTGTGAGAGAAATCTGTGGTGATGCATGTCATTGCAGCAGAGAGTTTTCAGTCTTCGTGCAGTACAGTCTTGTCTGGCTCTTTTACCTGTCTGCTGCAGGCTCTCTGTGCAAAACTCAGTCTTAGTCCACATACTGCCTGACACAGTCAAGCTTCAGGCCAAACATTTACCACAGGTGGTAAAACCTTGCCACTTGTGAGCTATTAGTTGCTTTACAGTAATGGATTTACTTCTCTTCCATGATGAAAGAACTGCAGTCTCAGTTTATAATGTGAGGTAATTATAAAAGGTCATTTTAAATTTAGTTTGGGTTTTGTTTTTACTTACATGGATATGAAATACAATGATCAGCAAACATGAAGAAAAAGTAAGTTGAGAGTATGTTCCCATCCCAGATACAAAAATACAAATAAATACTAAATACATCTAGAGGCAATACTCAGTGTGGATAGACACCCTCAAGATGGGCAAGACTGGCAAAGCATGACTTTAGGCAACAGCAGACTTCCTTGATCTTGACCTGTAGATCATTTACACCTGTAGGTCTGCAACTTCAGGACATATATAGTGGCCTGTGTGCCACTGAAGGAGGAGAAAGACTCATCAGAGAAGGTGTTAAAGTCAGCTGACCCTGGACCAAGCATTATGTAAAGAGGAAAAGGGGGGTGATGATATTTGTGGGTGTGTAGTGAATTGGTTGCACCATCTGTCTGAAATCTGTGATACAAAATTCTGCTGGGGGCTGGCTACTAGTCAGCATCCATCACAGACATAAAAGGTAAGCAACAGCTGCTTGCCAGTATTCTAAAAGGCCTCTACAATGGCATGGAGTCCACTCATAGAATCAATAAGGTTGGAAAAGACCTCAGAGATCATCAAGTCCAGCCTATCACCCAAAACTTCATGATGAACTAAACCATGGCGTCAAGCGCCATGTCCATTTTGTGAACACCTCCAGTGATGGTGACTCCACCACCTCCCTGGGCAGCCCATTCCAACGGCCAGTTACTCTTTCTGTGAAGAACTTTCTCCTCACCTCGAGCCTAAACTTCCCCTGGCACAGCTTGAACTCAGCGAGTCCATAGATGACAGCAAATTGAGAGGGTGATACATATGCTGTAATACAGGGCTGTTATTCAGATGGACCTCAACGGGTGAGGAAATGGGCTGAGACAAACTTCAGGACAGCTCTGTGTGCAAATACAGACTCAGTATGACTTGATAAAGCTAGGCTGGAAGAGAAAGACCTGGCGTCCTGGTTGACACTGAGCTGAAGCGTGCTTGCAGTAGAGAAGGTCAACCATCTTCTGAGCTGTATTAGTGAAAAAGCAGTTGCCATATTGAGAAAGGCAATTCTTCCCCTCTGGCACTTTTTCTTTGGGGATTCTTTCTGGGCCACTGAGGAAAAGAAGGACACTGACATACAGAGACAGAGGTGGTCTCATGTGTGCACTTATGCTGTCGTTCACTAAATATATGTCACTTGGCCTAGTGGTGACAAATTAACATCTCCAGACAATGTTCTTGGGTTTGTGTAGCTTCTGTACATATTGAACAGTGAAGGAAATTATGAAATTTCAAAAATACAGTGATAAAAAATATATGATTAATAAACAGTCACTAAACAGTCAAAAGTCTAAGAGAGATTCCTTTGAGTAGTGATAGTTGTTATTGACAAAGAATCAGTAATGGGTCTGAGAATGATGAAAAAGTTCATTCCTGCAAAAATAACAACAAAGGGAAAGCAAAAGGTCTTGGTGCTCTGTGATTTGAGAACTTGTGAAAAGCAAAAATCTTATAGAATCTACATCAAATCAGCAGCATCAGAAGCTGCTTTCCTAAAGGCATACTTCTATCATACCATATCACTTTATTATATTGGTACAACACCATATCGTCACTTTCCAACAATATTAGGCCATGTAATGTGGAGATTTTATTCACTGTGACCTTAAGTCTCACCTATGAAAATTGCACACTTTTTTTTATGGGTCTTCCTGAGCCCTTAACTCAAAACTCTAAATTTTTAATCCTTTGCAGATGTTTCAATAGTCTTAGGACAGTTAATTTATTGACAGTGTGGTAGAACAGAACTTAAATTATATGTTTCCTCCTTTTAGGCTGATTATGTCTGCTGTGAACATACTCAAAGGGATAATAGTCAATGAGCATAATGCAAATAAAAAAACCACCCCAAACATATTAGTGACTGTGTATGAAGGCAACATGCTATTGCAACAGAGGTTAAAAACAATCCTAGTATTCATTAAGTCCAGTGAAGTGTTAAACATACTAATATTGTTGCTAATTTTATTAAATACTTTTAAAGAATCTAATAAATATGGCAGGTTCCTTAACTTGGAAGCTCTTACTTCCTAAAGTTTAAAAACAGAAATATTTTGCAGAGAGGATTTAGCAAGAGGAAAGTAGAAGGGAAGGGTAAGGATAAGGAATGCTGAGAGACAAATAGCATTGATGGATTGATTCTTGCTAGAATGCTTTCTGTTTTTTCAAGACTAGTCTACTAAACAGAAGTCTCAGTACCTTCTTATCTGTCCTGTGTGCATTTCACCTATGATACTTCTCCCTCTGACTTTCTGTTTATTTATTTGCTGTAGAGATAGTAGCTGCATATGGCCACTGAAAAGACAATGAGAAATGCAGGACTGTCTGTGATGTACATAGAAAATCTACTTTCATGGAAGCATCACAAGCATCAAAATAATCTGATACTAGCAATTTGCCATGGCAAAATGGGTGCTTTACAACACTGTATCGTATTAGAAATAGTTTCTTTCACAGTGTAAATCTGCTTACAATTTACAAGCAGCAATGAATAATTCATTGTGTGGCCAGCAGGAGCAGGGAGGTCATTCTGCCCCTGTACACTGCACTGGTTAGGCCCTACCTTGAGGACTGTGTCCAGTTCTGGGCCCCTCAGTTTAGGAAGGATGTTGACTTGCTGGAGCGTGTCCAGAGAAGGGCAACAAAGTTGGTGAGGGGTTTGGAACACAAGCCCTATGAGGAGAGGCTGAGGGAGCTGGGGTTGCTTAGCCTGGAGAGGAGGAGACTCAGGGGTGACCTTCTTGCTCTCTACAACTACCTGAAGGGAGGTTGTAGACAGGCAGAGGTTGGTCTCTTCTCCCAGGCAGCCAGTACCAGAACAAGAGGACACAGTCTCAGGCTGTGCCAGGGAAGGTTTGGGCTGGAGGTTAGAAAGAAGTTCTATACAAAGAGAGTAATTTCCCATTGGAATGGGCTGCCCATGGAGGTGGTGGATTCACCATCATTGGAGGTATTCAGGAGGAGCCTTGATGGGGTGCTTAGTTGCATGGTTTAGCTGTTTAGGTGGGTTGGTTTGGTTGATGGGTTGGATGCAATGATCTTGAAGGTCTCTTCCAACCTGGTCTATTCTATTCTATTCTATTCTATTCTATTCTATTCTATTCTATTCTATTCTATTCTAGTTTTCATAAATATTTTTTAAATCTTGCCTCTTCTGTACCATTTATTAACAAAACCCACTTACTTAAAAGTTCTTTTGAATTAACCCCTTGCCCAAAGGAAAATTAGACATCAGTAATGTTAAAGACAAGGAATGTAACTCTTAATAAGTGGTAGTGTGATTCTGATACTAATTGTGATACTGCTTAAAGAAATACCTTGGATTACCTTAGAGATAAGTTGGTATGAACCATTCATGGGGAAATAGAATGTTAGTTTTTTTCTCAGTGAAGCAAGTCTGAACCTTAGCAACCACAAAGACTCAGGCTTTACAGCACTTGAAAACAGGCAAAAAATGTAAACATGACAGATATCCTTAGTTTTGACCTAAAGTGTCTCTTTTTTTGCTGGAGAAGATGCAGTTTCTCTGCCATATATGTCTTAGAAATACACCACTGAGATTGTATACTGGATAGTCAGTTTTTGGAATGGAATGGAATGGAATGGAATGGAATGGAATGAATAGGAATATAGAATGAATAGAATAGACCAGGTTGGAAGAGACCTTCAAGATCATCACATCCAACCCATCATCCAACACCATCTAATCAGCTAAACCATGGCACCAAACACCCCATCAAGTCTCCTTCTAAACACCCCCAGTGATGGTGACTCCACCACCTCCCTGGTCATGTATGCATTGGAATCTGTTCATAGAGTTATGCAGTGGCCTGAAAAGTCTTGATCTTGAGAGCTGTCACTTGTTTATCATATGTGGGTGAATTGTAAATTGTAGGGGTTTGTTTCTTTCCAGCCTAATGCATTTATTGATGTATTTATTTTTGTAATGTTACTATTCCCAGTTTCCACCATACTTTGTGTCTAGATATCAAACACCTTTTGACTATTGTTTTTTTGGTATACAATTTAATTTTCTGCAAAGCATATCTAACTTTAAGAAAAATATGCATATACTTAATATTTCTCTCTGGAAGGAATGGGTAGATAAATATTTACAATCCATGGATTTTCAAGATTGAGAGACGAGAATGTCAGAATGGAATGGAATGGAATGGAATGGAATGGAATAGAATAGAATAGAATAGAATAGAATAGAATAGAATAGAATAGAATAGAATAGAATAGAACAGAATAGAATAAACTAGGTTGGAAGAGACCTTCAAGATCATCGTGTCCAACCTATCATCCAACACCACCTATCAACTAAACCATGCAAATGTGAAATGTGAAATTATGTGAAAGAAGATGCCAAATGCAATACAAATTTCCTTTACATTTCAAAACTGAATAATAAATTGTGTAATATTGGTAGAATGGTCACTAAATCCTGATGCAATAAGTGACAATCTGTTGAAAAGCCACCCTAACTAATTTGGATTTATGGCAGATAAGAAAGAATGTTCCCTGGAAAGGTGGCTTTCTAGTGCAAACTGGGTTTTAGCAGCTCAAAGGTAAAAGATCTTCGTAGCCTTTGCACATATCATGGATGATGACTAGTAGATCTAAGAAAAATATCAAGTGTCACTTAAAATGTAGTTCAGCCCTTTGCTGTTCTGTAAGTATACACTTGAAGTACATGCTCTCGGTTTGCAAGCTGACAATATTTCTCAGTCTGGGTTCATTTCCCAGATTTCTCAGAATGCCTTGGGAATTTCTCCTTTAACGTTTTGTTTCTTGCTAATTGTGGCAGTTTAGGCTGTGCCTTTAAGAAAAGACAGCTGCAGAATTCTCTAGCTGAATGTTTGGGTGTAAAAAGGAAAACAAAGATTAATTCTAAATGAATTTCATTAGTCAGAAGTGAGATGTACCATAGCAAATATCTCTAACATTCTTTGTCTCACTCTCTCCAGCTTCAGTCTGTCTGACTTTTCATTTCTTGGCCAGAGAGCATGCAACTGACCCTGGAATGAAACTGATAAGATAAGAGAAACTAACTTTATCAACAACTGCTTTGAGCTAATGAATTTTCCTTAATATCCTTTTCTCTCTTTTTCTCCTTTTTTGCCTAATTAACTACTAGGGGAAAGGGAAGGAGAGGGAGAGAAGCTTGGGGGGAACCCGAGGTGGGATCCTCCTGTGAGGGAGGATCTCTGCTGTGTTCTTTCCTGTAAATTCTTGTATGATATTGTAAATACTGCATATTTTGTATATATTCATTGCAATTTCATTATTGTGCTTGTAAAATACAGCCTCCATTTGCTTCTCTGACTGGGTTAGCTGTGCTTTATTGTTGGTGTGTGTGGGCTAAAGCATCACACCACTACACTAATTTAAAAAAACAAGTCTTGGTGCCTACAGACATAAAACATTTTACTGCTATGTGGTGACATGGCACTGAGTGATACTAACTAATATTTATCTAAAATTACTATGTCCATGTCCCTAATTCAGTGACAATGCCCATAGATTCTGGCTGAGGTAATGTGCTGCTGAACTTAAACAGAACTTTTTCTGTCAAGAAAATAATTAGCAAAACTTCTTCCATATTGAAGACAACTATCACCAAATGATTTCTATCCTATTAAATGCTGTTAGCCTTTAAAACACAGTGACAGCATGTGGACAGTCTGTTAGGTGTGGCTTTTGGCATGCACAAACTCCTAAAATGCCTAAGGGCCACTTGGGGACAACTGCTTGATGCCAGATAAATTCGAGCCAGGGACTAACTGCTTCATAGCATAGTTGATTGCATACCAGTGCAATCCCAGGCAGCACTGCAAGACAACTTTTAGTTTACTTGTGCAGGTAAATCATTTGCCCTAACTAGTACACAGCATATATAGGAAGGAAAATGTGAGATTTGCTTCATGTATTATCCTGGACATTTCTCTGCTGTAAAAGTACTGATCTTGGTCCATGGCCAGCCACTACAGTCCTTCCTGGGCTGCTCTGGCACAAGCATGTCTGTGTCTGTGTGACCAAGGGAAATGATCTAGTGGAAAAAAATAGCCCTGGTGAAATAAAAGGGGATATTTTTCACCTGAATCAGACCCATAAATCTTTTCATAGTAAAGTACGAGGCCTGAGTTAAATTTCAGCAATTTGTCACTGAAACCAGACCTGACTGCACTCATAGGTACAGAAAAGCAAAATTTTTTTGCCTAAGGTCCAGAAAGCAGGAAACATTTCAGGCATTATGAGTCCTGGACTATTTCTTTAATCATGCTCTCTGTAAGAGAACATGAGAAAAGAGTATGAGCTATTTAGGAGTGTGGCTAAAATCATTGTCTTGTCAAAAACTCATGTTCTGTAATATAATCAATGAGTGAAACAATGGTGCTTTTGAACAAACATCCTTTCTTTTTTCTTTATTATTACTGTGAATTGATAGTCCTGCCATTTGTTCTTACTATTTAGTTGAGGTTATCATTGTTTCCCTTTTCTACTTTATAAGCAGAGCCCTAATTCCCATTATGGGCCTGCCACAGCTAAATTAGACCATGATTTATGCAAAAAATGTAAAAGAAATTACTTGGAGAACTCTCTCAGGAAGGTACAAGTTTCTGTCATGAAGTTTCTCTTTCTTAATGCCCTCCGCACTTTCTCTCTTCACTACTTTTGATCATTAAAGTGCCTCCTGGGAGTGCGAGTATCAGCTGGTGGCATGAAGTTAAGTGTTTAAATTCCCAGGAATTTTAGATGAAGTTCGTATTAAGGAAAAAATTATGCTGAAAGTCATCGTCTGAAGAGCCTTGAGCAAAGGAAAACCTTTAGGTGACTGATGACTTCTCATACTCTGGCTGTGTGGTGCACAAACAGGCAGCCGTGTATAAAACCAGAGAAATGAATCACAGAATTAGAATTCATTAACTACTTGCTCAACTGATAATTAGTTGTGTAAGTGGATATTAAAGGCATATACAGCATATCTAATTTTAACTGAAATTGGGTAAGGTATGGTAGAACACTTCTTCAAACATCAACCCCAAGAGTGAAGAAAATAACATTTTTATAGAATAGAATAGAATAGAATAGGAATAGAATTAACCAGGTTGGAAAAGATCTTCGAGATCACCAAGTCCAATCTATCACCAACACCATCTAATCAATTAAACCATGGCACCAAGTGCCTCATCAAGACACCTCTTAAGCACCTACAGAGAGAGTGATTGCCCATAGGAATCGGCTGCCCGTGGAGGTGGTTGAGTCACCTTCATTGGAGGTGTTCAAGAAGAGGCTTGATGGGGTGCTTGGTGCCACGGTTTAGTTGTTTAGTTGTTTAGGTGGGTTGTATTGTATGTATTGTATTGTATTGTATTGTATTGTATTTAGGTGGGTTGGATTGGTTGATAGGTTGGATGCGATGATCTTGAAGGTCTCTTCCAACCTGGTGTATTGTATTGTATTGTATTGTATTGTATTGTATTGTATTGTATTGTATTGAGTGATGGTGACTCCACCACCTCCCTGGGCAGCCCATTCCAATGGACAATCACTCTTTCTGTGAATAAATAATGTATACTCCAATGCACAAATGCCTAAATATACACTTCTGTATGAAAATCAAGCATTATTTCCCTAAGAATAGTCATCAAATGCTTAAATAGCTGTAAAGCAGTAGATGAAGCACATTGTTAAGGAGAAATAATAGGAGTTACTGCAATGAATACCATTCCTGGGAAGAAAAACTGGGATGTTTTGTGATCAGAGAAGTTATTTAGAATCTTTTAGACAGAGATTTCCTTGAATATAAACACAGAATCTATTTGGTAGCCTGTGGAAAATGCTGTTTGTTAACCTAGTTGACTACATGAGTAGCCATTTGCATATTTAACTGGGGACACAAAGTAAAAGCTTCAGGCTGCTTAATAGTCTGCTCCTGTAACTGGAATAATTCTGAAGGTCTTCCTTTATTAATAGGGGAAAAAAATCGTGGCATTTTCAACAAAAAGTGGAATGGTAGTAATCTGAATTACAGTCCTGTCTGTGTGGCTGGTCATGAAGATACAGAAAAACTTGTGCAAGATTCGAGTTGAGACTGATGTGACTTAGGGACCAGCAGACAAACTGAAAAATCACAGTTCAGAGTACATTTTCCCATCCATGTTACATATACACTTTCTTTTGTTTTGTTTAAACAAATGTTACACACCACAGTTACATGGAATTGAAATTCTTTTGGAAAGCTTCCACTGTGCTTATGAAGAAAGCATGTAATACTTACCTCTCTTGCAAGCAAATACATAAAATGTATGTTTGTACTGAAAAGCATAACACAACATGCATTGCCAGAGCAACCCCATGCAGTGCTACAGGCTGGGGTCAGAGTGGCTGGAGAGCGGCCAGGCAGAGAGGGACCTGGGGATACTGGTTGATTGTAGGCTGAACATGAGCCTGCAGTGTGCCCAGGATGCCAAGAAGGCAAATGGCATCCTAGCCTGCATCAGGAACAGTGTGGTCAGCAGGAGCAGGGAGGTCATTGTGCCCCTGTACACTGCACTGGTTAGGCCACACCTTGAGTACTGTGTCTAGTTCTGGGCCCCTCAGTTTAGGAAGGATGTTGACTTGCTGGAACATGTCCAGAGAAGGGCAACAAGGTTGGAACACAAACCCTATGAGGAGAGGCTGAGGGAGCTGGGGTTGCTTAGCCTGGAGAAGAGGAGACTCAGGGGTGACCTTATCGTTCTGTACAACTACCTAAAGGGAAGTTGCAGATAGGCAGGGGCTAGCCTCTTCTCCCAGGCAGCCAGCACCAGAACAAGAGGACACAGTCTCAAGCTGCACCAGGGCAGGTTTAGACTGGATCTTAAGAAGAAGTTCTATACAGAGTGATTGCCCATTGGAATGGACTGCCTGGGGAGATGGTGGAGTCACCATCATAGGAGGTGTTCAGAAGGAGACTTGATGGGATGCTTGGTGCCATGGTCTAGTTGTTTAGGTGGGTTGGATTAGTTGGTAGGTTGGACGCGATGATCTTGGAGGTCTCTTCCAACCTGGTTTATTGTATTGTATTGTATGTACTAACCAAGGCACTTCATAAAACTGAATACAAATTTCACCTGCAAACCCACGTATTTTATTTTCTTGTTTGTGCTCTGAAACACCCTTCTTTTTCTTTTCTCCTTTGTTTGGTGGTTTTGTTTTGTTTTGTTTTGTTTTATACCACAATTGAGCTATAAAGCCATTAAACCAGGAATTTACAATGGTAACACTGACAGATCCTTAAATATAGTAGACTGAAGAGTAAAACTGTAATAAGAACTTGTCAAAACTGAAAATGAAGGAGTCTGAGGGACCAGAAAAAAACATAAAAACATCCATTTCTAAGTTTTGTATGATGATATTTTTAGATTTATGTGCTCTAGGTGTTTCCACTAATTGCGTAGGAAAGTGTAACAGAAGAAACATCTAGGTATACAGAACAACTACTTCTGTAGTTCAGAGATTTCAGTATTAACCTGAAGGTAGATAAAAGTCTATAATCTCAGGCTTCCCTGTAGCAATCCTATATTACTGTTTGAATTTAATGTCCCCATACAAGATCCTTTTCTTCTCTCTTCTCTCTGTCTTTTTTTTTTTTAACAGCTGCTGAATGTTAGAGGCACAACTGAGAGAGCACAAAATGATGCAAGCTTAGGTAAAGGCACAATTTCAGCAGCCTCAAGTGTGGATTGAAGTATTATATCTGCATTATTATGAAGGCATAACTTCCTCATTATTATTTTGCTGTGGATTTAATGCCTGATAGTTTCAGAAATATTCATGTATCCCAATTTTCTGTATCTACTAATTTTATTTGTGACATTCAAAGACTAATTTTCAGGGCGCTTGCTATTAACATCTGCTACCTCAATGTACAGCTACTGCAGGCTTCTCTGTGGCTAAAAATCAGTTCCAAATTACAATACAATACAATACACCAGGTTGGAAGAGACCTTCAAGATCATCGCATCCAACCCATCAACCAATCCAGCCCACCTAAACAACTAAACCATGCAGCCAAGCACCCCACCAAGTCTCCTCCTGAACACCTCCAATGATGGTGACTCCACCACCTCCACGGGCAACCCATTTCAATGGGCAATCACTCTCTCTGTATAGAACTTCTTCCTAACATCCAGCCCAAACCTTCCCTGGCATAGCCTGAGACTGTGTCCTCTTGTTCTGGTACTGGCTGCCTGGGAGAAGAGACCAACCTCCGCCTGGCTACAACCTCCCTTCAGGTAGTTGTAGAGAGCAATAAGGTCACCCCTCAGTCTCCTCTTCTCCAGGCTAAGCAACCCCAGCTCCCTCAGCCTCTCCTCATAGGGCTTGTCTTCCAAACCCCTCACCAACTTTGTTGCCCTTCTCTGGACACGCTCCAGTAAGACAACATCTTTCCTAAACTGAGGGGCCCAGAACTGGACACAGGACTCAAGGTGAGGCCTAACCAGTGCAGTGTACAGGGGCAGAATGACCTCCCTGCTCCTGCTGGCCACACTGTTCCTGATGCAGGCCAGGATGCCATTGGCCCTCTTGGCTGCCTGGGCACACTGCAGGCTCATGTCCAGCCTACCATCAACCAGTACCCCCAGGTCCCTCTCTGCCTGGCCACTCTCCAGCCACTCTGACCCCAGCCTGTAGCACTGCATGGGGTTGTTGTGGCCAATGTGCAGAACCTGGCACTTGGATGTGTTCAATCTCATGCCCTTGGATTCTGCCCATCTGTCCAGCCTGTCGAGGTCCCTCTGCAAAGCCTCTCTAACCTCCAGCTGATCAACTCCTGCCCCCAGCTTGGTGTCGTCCGCAAATTTATTGATGATGGACTTAATGCCCTCATCCAGATCATCAATAAAGATGTTGAAGAGCATGGGGCCCAGCACTGATCCCTGGGGCACACCACTAGCGACAGGCCGCCAGCCGGATGTGGCACCATTCACCACCACTCTCTGGGCTCGGCCCTCCAGCTAGTTCCTAACACAACGCAGTGTGCTCCCATCCAAGCCATGGGCTGATTACCTCAGGTGAAACACTCAGTGAAAAAAAGAACATGTAAAGAAGAAAGTAACCTTGCTACGTGGTTTTAAACAGTGGATAGGTTTTGCATGAGTAAGTAACAATTCATTTTCATGAATTTGGATGGCCAAGCAGGTTTAGGCCAGAGAATTTCATGTGCCATGAAAGAAGCATTGCTATTTATTCATTATACGTCTATATTTATTACAGATCAGAGTCTCCCAGTTGATTGCCACACAGATCAACTGATATACACACTGATAGGAGGGAGTAAGCAGACACAGCCTGACCCTTCTCAGTGATGACCAGTGACAGGACAAGAGACAATGGACACAAACCAAAATACAAGCAATTCCATTTCAATATCAATTTAATTTAAACATAAAAACATCTTTCTTAATGTAGGGGTGATTAACCAGGATAGAACAAGGTTTACAGATAGGCTGTGGTGTCTCCACCCTTGGAGTTACTCAACATCTGAGTGGACAGGACCTTGAGCAACCTGTTTCAGCTGATTCCTGTTCTGTCTGGGGGATTGGATCAGGTGCTATCCAGAGATCCCTGCCAATCTCAGATATTCTTAGATTCCTTGATATTATTCAGTGAAAAACAAATGAAAAGGTTTTACCCACTTGCAGTCAATAAAAATCCACCATGATGCCTGCTGCAGGGATGAGGATATTGAAGTTTGTGTTCCAGGCTAGGCTATTACACTCAAGTTACCTGAAGTTTCCTCTACCGCTTAACCTGAAGAAGTATCTCCAGAAATACTTCAACTAGAAGTTGAATGCAGGAAAATAATTGCTCCATTGGAAAAGTGGCAGGTGGAGTATTTTTATCACAGAAATTCTTAATATAGTTAGGCCCTTAGGCAAAGTTTACCTCTGAGCTAGGTGGATGAATTTGAGCAATTTTATAAATAATATAAATATATTTCAAATGTCAGAGAAAGAACAAAACCAGATTAACAAAGACAAGGCTTTTAATACCTATGACTCCTCAAGCATGTGTGTTTAAATATCAGCTGCAGTCACTACTGCAGGGCAATCTAGACAAGAAAAGTCACCTGACTTGAAGACAGTGATGAAACACAGATTACAGTTCCGGGAGTAATGGCTAATGAAAATTTGTGCAGTAGTAAATCATTAGAAAATACCTGCAATTTATAGAAACCTGAACACAGAAGCTGAAAGAATTTATGGACAATGTTTGTCAAGAACATAATAATTGACTTTATTATTATTACCCATGATTTATACTGGTGAGTAACTGACAGCAGATTCCATTCTATTCTACTGTGTATTACAGAGGTTATTATCTGCACAAAATAATGTTATGATATATCCCTTTTTATTGCCTTCTTTTAGTTTGATACATAAGTTAAAAAGTATATTTACTTGCAAACAGGCTCCTGACTTTCTTTCTGATCTGAATAGTCTGAGTCTGGGTCTTATTTAGAAGCTGATGCTAAAATAGTAAAGGAGGAGATTAGGAAGTATTTCATTAGAACATTTCAGAACTTCATTATAATGTTTCTTTATCACTGTACTCTTTCCCAAGGGCCCAATTCTTCCTACTTAGGACCTAAATCAAAGTTCCTACCAAACATTTTATTACAAAGCAAAGCATAAACTTATTATTTCAGAGTTAGATCCAAATATAATCCACTTTTCTAAAACCCCAAATTTACTTATTGTAGTGGTTTGAAAACCAAGAGGCTCCACTACCAGAAATACTGAATTTATGGCATTTTTATGACTGCAGGGCATTATCATCCTGGACAGAGAATTCTGGGCTGCTCTCTCACTTTCCAGGTTCTGAGAGTGGGTGTCTTTCACTTGTTTTCAGGATTCCTGGATGGTATTTCCCCTTTCTTTCTGGTTTATATATACACTGATGTAGCATGATACTTTTGTAGTGGAAGAGTAAATATTCTGTGTAAGTCAACTAAGAATAGCTCCCTGCTCTTTTTTTCCTTTCTCTCTTATGTCTTGGTGAGAGGAGAGGGAGAAGGTGGGAGTGGAATAGGGGCCAGGAGCACTAAACCCATAGTATTTATGACCTAACACATTTTAAAGTTCTTTATTAAATAAATATGCTTCCAAAAGAATAATCAAATTTATAACATTATGACATTGCAATGCTGAGAATGATAATTTCTATCAGCAAACAGCTGTGAATATCCTACTTGTTTTGCTCTATCTTAGAGAGTTTCCACTCATACAGAACCCAGTTCAAAATGTCTGCTATAATATACTTATGCTTTCCAAGTTGAATCAAATTATCTGTCAGTTTAGAATAATGATTGCTCACCAGGGGAAGCAAACCAAGGATATACAGACTGTGAATATGAAGACCTTGGGTTGGATAATTTGTTCAAATTTAAAAACAGACCAAGAGAGATGAAGCTCATGCAGACTCTTTCCACAGTTGTGTTGCCAGGTGAGTCACTTTAGCATATCAAGTGCATTTGAAACATTTGAGGCTTTTAAACTGAATTAAATTCCAGGAGCTAGAGTCAAGGTCTGACTTCAGCAACAACCGTACAAGAGCAAGAGCACACTCAGCCTTCTGCTCAGTTACAAAAGGACTAAAAATGAAGCTGTACACGTCCTAAGCCTTTCAAAGATTTTAAATAGTTCAACCTGCTGTTTTTCTTCCATCTTTCACCATTTCCCATTCCAGTCTCTGTCAAAACAAGCAAGTACCAAAAAGCTGCAAATGCCAAAACCGTACCTCCAGCTCTTATTTTATGAGATTTTAACTTCAGAGGTAGGCTGTGTTTTGACAGACATCAAGTAATTACCAAAATGTTTTACTGGTCTTGGATCAAAATGTGATCTACATCTGGTGATCAGAGAAACCATAGTGAGTTCTGTGGAGATGAGAGAAAATGGTCATGTAATGAAAATAGTGTAGCTACAGCACAGAGGCACGAGTCTCAAGATATTTGACATAATCAACATCTGTATAATATCATTCAGTCATATCTTGTCAATACACACTCTATGATTCATTCCTGTTAGTAAAATGTTATACATAACACTGTTTCTCTCTGCCTCAGCAAAGAAATCATGGCATGAAGAGTTGCACATTTATCCTTCTCTGAACAAAACAAGTAGCACAAGATGAAAATGGAACTTACCTGAATGAAATGGTTTTTTGCAGCTAATGTGGACAGATGTGCTCAGCTGCTTTCATCAGTATTGCACAAATGAACAAAAACGCCTTGCTTTTATCTTTTTGGCTAATACCATACAAGACATTTTAAGGGGCTAGTTCACATATTTCACCAGAAAGAAGATAAGATTGCTCTGTCTACTTAAAGACAGGCGAAACATTCTAGTATGCAGACATGTAATCTTGTAAAGTGCAATTACAGCTGGCATTTAACCTGCAGTGCTTAAACTATGTTTAACATACAGAGCTGGACGAAGCTTATTGAATCAAACACATTCTATTAAACAGATGTGCTGCTGAGTACAGGAATTACTTGTATAATTAAATCCTGTAATGGAATCATTATGATGAAGCTGCAAATCTGCCTTATTAAAATTACTTGAAATGAATGAACACATTTGATATTTTCTGTGGTCTTGACTACCTCAGTCTCTGTGATTTTCATGCCTGCACACACTAAATTTGTAATATCTCTACAATGTAATTGAAGTATTTCTGGAATGAGTAACAGACAGTGTACAAGAACCCCAAACCCAACAAACAAACAGCCCCTGGCAAATTCCCTTTCATCTGTCTGCAACTTCAAACTGTTTTAAGACTTTTCATTTAAATATTGTGGAAACAATCAAGTTACTTTTGCCAGATAAGTCAGACTGACAAAATAATACCTATAATATATATATTATATATATATATATATATAAATACCACACCTATGCTAACATATCCATATTCTTGTCACTCACTGTATATTCCTCTTATATCACAGAATCAAACATACAAACACAATATTTAGTTTACTAAACAGGCTTCTGACCTCTTACTCTCTCTTAATGCTTTGTCTCCTTTTTTCCAAGTGATAGTTGGCTTTGGAGAAGCTTGTGGCTTGCACTCAATGACAACTTCTTGGCCCTTGGTAATAATTATGGTTTTCTTCATTTGATTTGGTGGGAAAGTGGGAGCTGAAGCTGTTAAAAAGAAGCAAGTAAGTTTACAGAGAACAATCTCAGCTCCTGTTTCATTACATTCTAGTAGAATAGAATGACAGATTTGGTTAGGCTATAGAATCCCCATTTTTCACTTGGCAATTATTACACTGAAGGTTTAATCTGGTTATGAATTAGTGAGATGCCCTTCACATCAGCACACTCAAGCAAGATTGTGAAATCCAGCAGCTTCAGAAATCAAATATTGAAGGTGATTTACTTGCACCACCTCTATCTTGTTTTTTATTTGGTAAATAAATTGTTAGAATTAAACAGTTCAAATTTAAAGACATTTAAATTACATAACTATCCAAAACGCAGTCTTTAGGTAATGCTTACAAAAAACCCCTGTTGTTAATGAAATTTTATTGCTTTCACTCTTTGTATTTGTTTGAATACTTGGAACTGATAGATGAGTTCTTAATAAGAGATATTTAACCACGTTGTCTTCATATTTCACTTTTCAAGAAGTCCTATCGATCACCATGCATCAGCTAAAGTAGTAAATCTATTACAAGATGATGCTAATTACTGTAACTTCACATCAAGAAAGGACAATTATTCTCAAGTAATCTCATATCTTTGTGTGTTTTTAAAACTACCTTTGCAAAATCAAAGCCCTTCCTTGCAATTATCTCAGATACACATATAGGAACGTATTACACTCTATTGCCCCAAGTACGTAGGAATTTCCTACTATTATTTTGGGTAATTTTCATGGCAGACCTATTTATATGGACAATTTGTTCTGTTCTTCTCCCTTTAATAACCCAGAAAATTAAAGTCAACTGCTTCTTTAATGCAGCATTATGGTTAAAATTTATCAGGGGTACAATTTCACAAGTGACCAAACGAAAGACTTGATTTTAACTGCAGCAACGTGTAATGGCCATTTCCAGTTTTGGGGAACATCAAAGAAAGTGTGCAACTATCTGATACAATAGGTACACTTATTTTATAACAGGCATGAGACAGAGCAAGTGAACACTGTAAGCAAGAGGGATCTCTTTGGTGAATGAATCAGAAATTACAGAGGAGTGTATTTGCTTTACTACAGGTGACATTAGCTTAAGTATGTAATTTCCAGTATTTGATCAGTTCTGGTAGCTTCATAAGAAATTTTTACACCTTAAAAATGAAGATCATGCTTAATGACCTCTGAAAAATAGCCAGGGGAAAAGGAATAATTTAATTGTGATAGAGACTAAAATATGTTTGCTTTCTTTGAGTTTCTTCCCCTGCAGTTAATTCTGAAGGAATAAAAAATATTTTTCTATGTATTTGAACTGAAATAGCCTTGTATGAGAAATGGTCACAAAATGTAACTGAGTAATTGATGAAAGGAAATTTTCAGTTAACACAAGGACCTGTGCTGTCTTAGACAACAAAGGACTCACAGAGAAGTAACAAAAATAAAAAGGAGCTCACTTTTATCTGCTCAGCTAAGTTCGGACTGACAGAAGCTCTGCTTTATCATAACAGATCAAGAACAAATGTAATTATCAAAGGGGAAAAAGGGAACTGCATGCTCTTTCCCAATAATACTCACCTAAAATCTTCAGTTCAGCACTGGCATAAATGGTGCCATACTTATTTTCTGCTAAGCACTGATACATTCCTGCATCTGAGACATTCACACTGCGGATCATCAGAACACCATTAACCATCTCAATCCTGGTCTGTAAGGGAATAAAAATTAAGAATTCTATAAGCAAACAGGCACTGGAAATTTGCTGTGCTATAAGCATAAGGAAATAGAATAGAGTAGAATAGAATAGAATAGAATAGAATAGAATAGAATAGAATAGAATAGAATAGAATAGAATAGAATAGACCAGGTTGGAAGAGACCTTCAAGATCATCGCATCCAACCCATCAACCAATCCAACCCACCTAAACAACTAAACCATGCAGCCAAGCACCCCATCAAGTCTCCTCCTGAACACCTCCAATGATGGTTACCTCCCTGGGCAACCCATTCCAATGGGCAATCACACTCTCTGTATAGAACTTCTTCCTAACATGCAGCCTAAACCTTCCCTGGTGCAGCCTGAGACTCTGACCTCTTGTTCTGGTACTGGCTGCCTGGGAGAAAAGACCAACCTCTGCCTGTCTACAACCTCCCTTCAGGTAGTTGTAGAGAGCAATAAGGTAACCCCTGAGTCTCCTCTTGAACTGAGCAACAAAGTTCCTTGGTCTGTCTTTTTTTCTGGTCATATAAAGAATGACAGAGTAAAGCAGGTGGAGGAAGGGAGAAAAAAATCCAGAAGTATTTGAAGGTAAATATTTTTCAGTGCAAGTTATCTATTTCCAAGGCTTGCTAATGCCTGCTTGTTTTTTCCTTTGACTATCACCTTTACGTGACTTTTAAAAGCAATGCATCCAGGGGAACTTTAATGAGGCAAGAACGCAGTTGTGGGTGTAACATATCTGATGATTTTCACATCTCTAGCAAGTATTTTATTTCAGTCATGGCAGTATTTTCATGAAAGTGGTCTTTTAAAGGTTGCTTGCATGAGTAAGAGCAAAAGTGTCTAATTGCCTCATCATTAGTGTAAATTTCCTCTTTGACAGGTCCACTAGTAGAAATTAATTACCACAGCTGCAAGAGAAGGGGCATAAATAGCTGTTTATTGAAAAGTGTACCACATGGAGCTGTACAATGAATAATTTGAACTACTATAAAGCATCTCTAGATTTCATTATTATGGTCGTACATTTTATTAAAAATGGATAAAGAATAAAGAGCTTGGAGATGCAGAGGAAACTGAAAAAGTGTTCTCTCCATTGTAAGCCCCCAGTTTAAATTGAAATGTAATCTGCCATTTCAAAGCCTGGTGCAGCTAATGGGTTGGAAACCAGAAAACTAAAAAAGAACAGATATTGAAATTGCTTCAATTTCAGGACTAATAAGTCCAACTGAAAGGGCAGAGATGGCTAAGGTAAAGGCATATAGTCTTGTTTTAAATGCCTCACAGCTTCAAAAATAAACTGTGTTTATGTTTCCTCTCTCCATTTTTGCATGATTTGTTGATGTTCACAGACAGAGACAACATTTGCTAAAAACAAAGGCATTACATCTTTTATATTAATAAATCAAGGCTATCAATTAATTTCCAAATGGAGACATTTCCACCCCCCCCCTAACTGAACAGATTTATTTCAGTCTGGAAAAATACATGAAATAAATTTGCAAAGGTTTGTTTGTGGGTTTTGTTGTGGTTTTGCTTGTTTGGTTTTGTTTGGTTTGGGGTTTTAATTTAAACATTTTGTGACTGCAAAAATGGAAAGCTTCTAGTCAGAAAACCACATGGCTTTGGTTGATACATTGATGGTATAGTGAGAGGAAAAGAACAAAGTGAAATAAAAATTAAGCCATGCCATGAGTGGTCTCTTAGCAGGAAAAGATTGATTCTAAAATATATCAGGTGACTATAGTTAAAGACCTTTTTAAGAGCTAATATGCAGTATTTTAATGGTTTTGGTGGTTTGTTCTGCTACTTACAGAGAATTAAAAGACTTTAAAACTCATGAAAAATACAATAGTCATTGTCCCTTCTACATTAGCCTGCTAGTGTTTTGAAGAGTATGATCATATACAAGCAAAAAATAACACATAACTTTGGGAGGAATATGAAGGAATCTGATTCAGTAAACACAGTAAAAAAATATACAGAAAACACAGAAAAATACAGAAAATATACATAAACACAAAAAAAACAGAAAATATACAGAAACACAGAAAAAATATGGATACAGAGGGGAAAAAAACCCTAAATGTACTGGAAATCATGTAGATGTACATTACAATACAATGGCAGATGCTGTTTCAGGCACAGCTCACAAGATGCCATCTCCTAAATATTACTGATGAGTTACTGATGGATGTAATTTAACATTGCTTGAGATAGTTCAGAGGGAATCCACTCAGACAGCCTGTTTGTATGGTAACACTTGAAAAGCTAATATAGAGAAAAGCAATTTTTGAGGTATTTTTCAGTACATCTTTAACTGACTTTGAATGAAAGGAGAAACATGCAACATACTCGTGTCTCCTTGTCTAATGTACCTGTGGCCAGAGAGGAACTCCATTTTTCAGCCAATGATATGTGGGTCTTGGCTTTCCAGTGGCTTTACATTCCCATTGGAGTTGATCCCCGCTGTCCAACTGAGTATCATTAAGTTTCTCCACCCATTGTGGGTAGGCTGCAAGAAAAAATAGTCATGCTACACACAAAGGATATAAACTGGTAAGTCTCTAGCTGATATGCAAGGATCTAAGCAATTAAAGATCTTAAATTGTGGCTACAAATCTTAGCTTACTCTCAAAGAGAAGTACATTTAAACAAACTGTGAAAACCAAATGAGAAAGTAATAAAATTAACAAAACTCAATAACTTCAAAGGAAATGCTTTAGTAGCAAAATACAGTGAGCAGTATCATGAGCAGGAATAGAAAGCTGCCTGATTTAATAAAATCCTATGGATTCAATTACTGCACTGTCTATTAATGCATTTGTTATTGCTGAATTTAGGAGCATTTGCTGGATATAGAACATTTAGCAACTTTTCAAGACCTATTTCAAAGCTATTTCAGTTTTCATAAGGAGTTTTGCTTGTTTGTCAATCAGCAATGACTGTTTCTTGTAGTTTTCTCATGATTTATTTAGCTAGGAATGACTGGGCATTTGGTAAAGTATTTGCACACAATTTTTTAAGTGTCTTGAATAGAACAGAACAGAACAGAACAGAATAGAATAGAATAGAATAGAATAGAATAGAATAGAATAGAATAGAATAGAATAGAATAAACCAGGTTGGAAGAGACCTTCAAGATCATCATGTCCAACAGTTGATTTCATAATTTAAGGGAGAAAATGCTTTTAATGTTTTTAAGCACAGAACACATGAGATTCTTTATTGATCTTTATTGATGATCTGGTTGAGGGGATTGAGTTCATCATCAGTAAATGACACCAAGCTGGGGGCAGATGTTGATCTGTTAGAGGATAGAAGATCTCTGCAGAGGGACCTTGACAGGCTGGATAGATGGGCACAGTCCAGTGGCATGAGATTTATCACATCTAAGTGCCAGGTTCTACACATTGGCCACAACAACCCCATGCAGAGCTACAGGCTGGGGTCAGAGTGGCTGGAGAGCAGCCAGACAGATTTTTAGGTTTTGGGTAGTTTTGTTTTGGTGGTGGTTGGTGGTTTTTTTTTTGTTTGTTTGTTTGTTTATATGTTTTTTCAATTGGAGAGACTAAGTAGCTAATAGGCTTTCATTCCTGAAGGAATGTAAAATTCTTCTGCTTGGCATGAACAGACATCCAGATCTGTCACAACAGTCTCTGCTTCAGCTGTTGGATAATTGATAATGTACTTCAACGTGCGGAACTGAGTTTAAAAATAAATCTTTGAATCTATCTGGCATTTGACAGGTCATCAATCAAGGATGTGAGAAGATATGAAAAGGCATGACAGGTGACTAACTGCTTCTAGCTTACACCTTGTGCATGGATGATAAAGAAAATGAAGGAGGTGTCTGTCATTCCTAAGCAGAGAACCGTCTGCTTCAGAGTCCCTGACCAGACAGTTATCAGGGACCAGAAACATATCAGAAAAAGGATCCTTCGTTTCCCTTTTAGTAGAGGAAAACAGAAATATGACTGACTGTCTCGGTCTGGAGAGGGAAAGAGACTCAGTTCTTTTGAATATTCCCATGTTGTGAAATGAGAGGCACAAACAAGGCCAAAATATCAACAGCTAGACTATTTGTTACATAAATAAAGTGGATGGATCAGAAGGGGAGAGAGAGGAGAGAGAGAGAAGAGGAAAAGAATTATATTACCACACCCCTCAGCCCCCCAAGACAGTTTGAGTCTGTGGAGGAAAGGTGCTGCAGGAGATGTTGGTCTGTAGAGAAACGGTGCTGAGGCTTTGGCTGTAGAAGAGATGTGGTCCTCTGGGCAGCCTCTTCAGTGCCATGAGTTGCAGCAGGCAGAACTTAGGACATGGAGAGAAGGTTCAGCCTGCTTCTTACAGGCTCCATGGCCTCTTTTCTTCGGAGCAGCATTGTCCCAGGCTTTTCCTTCTCTCGTGCTTTCCTTCTCAGCGGCATTGTCCTTCTGTGCTTTCCTTCATCTGTGTTTTTGGTTCCATGTTTTTCTTCTGTATTTTTCTTCTGCCAAGCCTCAGCACCCTTCCTCTACAAACCCAATACCTCCTGCAGCACCTTTCCTCCACAGACTCAAACTGTCTTGGGGCGATGAGGGGTGTGGTAATATAATTCCTTTCCTTTAATCTCTCGCTCCTCTCTCTCTGTTTCTCTCTCTCTCCCCTTCTGATCCATCCACTTTATTTATGTAATAAACAGTCTAGCTGTTGATATTTTGGCCTCATTTGTGCCTCTCATTTCACAATACAGGAATATTCAAAAGAACTGAGTCTCTTTCCCTCTCCGGACCAAGACATCATCATCCCAATGTACATGTAGTCTTTTTTCCTTAATTGCATTTAGTTTTCATTAGGTAATATAAGTTCTAAGAAGCATTTAAACAGAATTTGAGAGCAACAGGGTTTTTTATATGTGCATAAATGCAACACTCACACCAGGGAATGTTTTAAACTGTCCACAAGAGTTTTGGGGTGAATGCAAGAATAGAGGGATGTGTTTTATAATTCAGTAGTCATCACAGATATTGTATCACAGTATTATAACAGTGCTCCACCCTGCAGTCTCTGATGTCTTTTATGCTGCATTTCTGTACCTGCCTATCCTAGGATGTCAAAATGTTTTACAAACACAAATTGGCAGCAAGTCTTCAAACTTTACAGGCCAGTTTTTATATATTCTGTGCAAAATGAAATTCAGCTGCAGAAAACAAGCTACTTTCTCAAATTATTAAGCAACCAATGGGGAATGGAATGAAGCTGGAGGTGGGGAGATTCAGGCTGGATGTGAGGAGGAAGTTCTTCACCGTGAAGGTGGTGAAGCCCTGGAATGGGTTGTCCAGGGAGGTGGTTGAGGCCCCATCCCTGGAGGTGTTTAAGACCAGGCTGGATGAGGCTCTGGCCAGCCTGATCTAGTGTAGAGTGTCCCTGCCCATGGCAGAGGGGTTGGAAGTAGATGATCCTTGTGGTCCCTTCCAACCCTAACTGAAACTATGAAACTATGAAACTATGAAACTATGAAACTTATTAACTGAAAAAAATTAAGGACAAAATTTTCATAAGCAAGTGTTCCAAAATGTGAATGTGTGTAGTCTGGGGTGAAAGAAACTAATTTCTGGACACGTCCAGAAATGGGGAAGTGTGTAGTAAGAGAATAGGTAGCTAGTACAGTGAGAAAGATAAAATAGCAAATTCAACCTGAAGGTGCAATTCTGACCCCAAAAATCTCTTTCTCACTAGACATATTTACTGCATGGGACTAACCCAAGAGGTTTAGCATGAGAGAAGAGCGTGAACTGCACAATCTAGTGCTTGCTTTTAGGAAAATGCTTCTAATCAGGATTTGTAGAGGAACTGTGATTACAGAAAGTTAACAGCTAATTCCTCCATCTAATTTTTGTGCTTTCTTATATTAATCAGTTTCAGCTGGAATAAAATTTCATGCAAACTTGCAGAATGAGCAGAGCACTTGTGGAAAAAAACACCTCTCAAAATAGCTCACCTCTCAAAATAGCTTGCAGTATATATGAATATGTCTTGCATTATTAAAACTATGTTTTTAATGCCTTTGCCTCTATTACAGCTTCTATGCCTTTCACAGTTCTTCGACTATGTGCTGAAACTACAACAATCTGAAGTTGTCAGCACTGGAATCTCACTTTCTGAACCACATCTGAAGTGTCAGATGCATCAGACTGTCACGGTGTATCTGTATTGTAGCGTCAGGTAAGAAATGTAAAAGTCACTGTTTTGTGATTGAATGTGACCAGACAGGCAGACTGGGCATCCTGGGCTTTCTCCAAAATACTCTGTAGTGACCCAAATCAGATGTAACTGCTGAAAGGAAGGGGATTCAAAGAGACAGGGAGTGAGTTCCTTCGGAGATATGCAAATTGTAAGACTGCGGTATGACACAGCTGGTCCTACAGCCTGCCCTGAAGTTTTACAAGAAATCCCTGGTAAGCAATGATGGCCTACATCTGAATTTCTGAGCCAGTGTAATCATTGTCTCCTGGAGGAATAAGATGTCAGTGAAAAGGAAAATGTAAATAATTAATGTTGACTGTTGTTATGAATAAGAGGTAGAGCAGGAAATGCTGTTTCATGTAATGCCCTCGAGTCCTGCCAGATCAGCTGTCATCAAAGAAGCTGACAATTTTGCAAAGTAACATTTGGCTGAACTACTGCTAAAAACCTTCTCACCCAAACCCTCTTACAAGCCTTTCCAGAGTTGTCAAGGTTTGTATGCCACTGAGACACTACTTCTGTCTTCAGGAGTACTGAAGGCTGCAAGAGGCTCACTGGGCATTATTTAATCTCAAAGCCATGAGGAGGTACTTGTAGGAATAGGGTAACAGCTTATGCTTCTTGTTCTGCTGTACTGAAGGTTGGTGCCAGTCTCCTGGAACCTGTTAACGTGCTCTGACCTTGCTTCCTGCTAATGCAGATAGGTTGAACTCTGACTCAGACCTTGTTTTGCCATTTGACAGTCAAATACATAATGACAGACTTTAGAGAACCTTAATAATAAACCTTAATAATATAGTATCTGTTAATCAGAGGAGTAAGGCAATCTGAAATGGACCCTCTTTTGTGTAATATAAAAGAAGCCATTCTAATATTATTGCAAAAAATGCTGATTAGCACAAATTGTGCACTGTCTGTAAAGGAAGTGACCTTAAAAAACTATAATTTTGACAGTGTTGCAGAACTTCATATTTCTATCTGGACTGTGTAAAACAAAACTGATGGAGAAAATGTTTCCTGCAGACTCCTAGATGTGAGTACCATCTTTATGTCTGCTCACAACAAAAATGTGTCCAGACAATGGCAGAGGCAGAGTTGTGTGGAATGCTGCATTGTGTTTACTGTGATTTTAAGCCACAGGTCTGCAGGGTGCTCTTGAGGAAAAAGTTTCATTTCCCAACATCCTACCTTCTCTCTCAAAGAGTACCCTTTCTGTTTCTTTAACTCTGAATAAAAGGAAGGCAAAGATAATTGAAACACCTTTATAAAGTGCTTTGGCACCTAGTAATTCCACAGCTCTAGAAAACAACTGTTAAGTGTATGAGCTGGGGTACATGTTATAATTCAAAAATGATACTTTTTTTTAGTTTCAGACATTTTAAGAAATGCTGCTAAAAAAAATTAATAAATTGCTGCAGCAGGAGCTTCTGTGCTTGGCAGCAAGAATTTCTAACAATGGAGAAATATTGGCACAGTAAGAGGCACCAAGTAGGTTTCTGGGATTTGACTTTTGTGTTTGATAGATGCCTTATAAAAACTTCTGTTGCAACTGTGTCCAGTTCTGGGCCCCTCAGTTTAAGAAGGACATCGAGACACTTAAACGTGTGCAGAGAAGGGCAACAAGGCTGGTGAGAGGCCTTGAGCAAAAGCCCTGTGAGGAGAGGCTGAGGGAGCTGGGATTGCTTAGCCTGGAGAGAAGGAGGCTCAGGGGAGACCTCATTGCTCTCTACAACTACCCAAAGGGAGGTTGTAGCCAGGTGGGGGTTGGTCTCTTCTCCCAGGCAATCAGTACCAGAACAAGAGGACACAGTCTCAAGCTGTGCCAGGGGAAGTTTAGGCTCAAGGTGAGGAGATAGTTCTTCACAGAGAGAGTTAGCCATTGGAATGTGCTGCCAGGGGGGTGGTGGAATCACTGTCCCTGGAGGCATTCAAAAAGAGATTGGACGTGGCACTTGGTGCCATGGTTTAGTAGTCATGAGGTCTTGGGTAAGTGGTTGGACTTGATCTTTGAGGTCTTTTCCAACCTTATTGATTCTGCGAATCTGTAACTGCAGTATGGATGGCATGTCCAAAATGAAAGTGTAAACTACCATCTTTGGCATCACTTGTTCTTTTTCAGCAAAGACAAAAAAAAAAACTGAAGACAAAACCTCTGCCTTTGGCTCTAGATGGATAAGAATGAAAAGAAAGGAGAGAAAAGGGAGAACCATCATCATGGGATACGCTGATGCTCACTAAAACCAAAGCAGCTAAGATAAAGAGATTGGAAAGCTGGAGGAGACAGGGAAATTTATTATGGACTGGAAATCTTGACACACACAGAAAATTAAATATGTGATGCTAGTCTATAGTTATTTGATGAAAGGGTGTAGCAAAGACAGAGAACAGTGTAGAGTTAGTAATGGAGTGAAAGCACTGGGAGCCATGGACTGAAATAAAGAGATGAGAAAGAAAATTGATTAACAGGAGAAACAGCTTCTTAAAGGTACCTATTAGCCTGGGGATGTGTCTAAATTTCAGCAGCTGGAATTCCATTCACTGTGATATTTGAAGACATAAAACCATTCAGAGTCTGAAACTTTTTACATGATCTGCAACAGACCTTTCTTGTTAAGTATTTAAGCTTGTAGGATGTAAGGAATTGTAGAATCATAGAATCAATAAGGTTGGAAAAGACCTCAGAGATCATCAAGTCCAACCTGTCACCCTCATGACTACTAAACCATGGCTTCAAGTGCCATGTCGAATCCCCTCTTGTACACCAGGGGAGGTTTAGACTGGATGTTAGGAAGAAATTCTTCATAGAAAGAGTGATTGGCCATTGGAATGGGCTGCCCGGGGAGATGGTGGAGTCACTACCATTGGCTTGTTTAGGAGGAGACTTGATGGGGTGCTTGGCACCATGGTTTAGTTGATTAGGTGGTATTGGATGATGGGTTGGATGCGATGATCTCGAAGGTCTCTTCCAACTTGGTCTACTCTACTCTACTCTACTCTACTCTACTCTACTCTACTCCACTCCACTCCACTCCACTCCACTCCACTCCACTCCACTCCACTCCATTCCATTCCATTCCATTCCATTCCATTCCATTCCATTCCATTCCATTCCATTCCATTCCACATAGGGCTTGCGCTCAAGGCCTCTCTCCAGCCTTGTTGCCCTTCTCTGGACACATTCAAGTGTCTCAATGTCCTTCTTAAATTGAGGGGCCCAGAACTTGACACAGCACTCAAGGTGTGGCCTAACCAGTGCTGAAATATGGTCAATTTCAGGTTGTGTGTTATTCTTTTCAGTGTGATGTATGATACTTTTTTTTTTTTTCCCCCCAATGCTCACCAAAAACACTTTTGGAAAGACCAACCTTGGAGGGAAAAATGTTCAACACTTTCTGAAAACCAGAACCTTCAGAAATTGTGTTTGCCTCGACTGAGAATTTTCTACAAACGCAAACCCACTTTTCCAGCTTTGTTTGCCGTACAACGAATTAGACAGAATTCAGCACCCAGGTATGGCAAAGGTGAAATAGGAATAAAACTGGGAGAAAAATCTTGTGATATTTAGAATCTTGTTTTCTGACAGACACATCATGCATATGTTGCATGGCACTGTTTTATATAACATCATGAGGTGGAAAAAAATAAAAACCAACAACTTTAAAATTGTAATGATACTTTTGAAAATAAAAATCCATAAGCACACAAACACGAAATTGCCTTTCAGCCAGTTCTTTGAGGGAGTCAACTATCTATATTTCAGACTTTAATGCACTGCTAAGGAATAAAAACGTGCAGCTTAATACTAATTTTACATCAGAAGAAAATCTGCGGGACCTTGGCTGGCATCTTTCATGCGTAGTTAAAGCCTTACACGTGGAGAAAGCGTTGCTAGATAATGCTGTATGCAGGTACACTTACTGTACACTTGTAGCTGTCCTCTGAAGACATTTCTCCCACGAGAGTTTTCAGCCTTACATTCATACACTCCTGCATCCTCTAGCTGCACATTAGGTATTTCAAGCACAGCTTGGGATTTTCTCAGGCGGGCTTTGCTTGGATTATGACCATTAACTTTCCTCCAAGAGATTGTTGGAACAGGGCTGAAATAGTTGTAAAATAACTGTTAGCACTCTTACACTACTGAGAATGTAGAATCTGTTATCTAGTAGTTAAAAAACTTAATAATCTAAGCAGCAATAAAATATAACCACAAGTAAGGTTTATATAATGCTTGATATATCGCACTTCCTGTAGGAAGTTTGCTGTTTGGAATGTGTCTCTTTCACCCACAAGGGAAACCCAATTTTTATTGAGATCAAGTAAATAATTTGAAATACCCTCTCTAGAGTTTCTCTAGTACCCTGTGCTTTACATCTGAACATCTCCATGTGACAGGCAAAAGAAAATAACAACTTCAAAACTGAGATGAATTTAGCAAATTCCATTACACCCCAATTTTCCTTCACTTGAAACTGCAGTTCTGAAGAACAGTGAGTAATAACATCCATCTAAATTGGGGATTTCAGTGGCAGCCCATTGTGGATAAACTAAGTGACCAAAGGTTTAGAGATCTTTTCTCTTACAATATTTAAGTTACAAAACTGATTGTATAAGAAGCATGTATCAATGGCACTACTGCTTCTGACTCAAGCATTACATGCCTCCTCACAGGAGTGGAAGACTTTTCACTGTAGCTCGTTATTCCACACAGGTCTATGTGGAAACAGTGCAATTTGCATCCATTTACTGAGAGAAAAAAATGGATTAGACAGTGTTTACATTACTTCAATGTTCTTTTTAGCCCAGACACTCATCAGCATGCACCCACTGGGCTTTTTGGTACAGACATATTTATTGAAGTATGGCAGATACTTAAGGATGAAGAAAAGGAAAGAAACATATCTGCAGTTATAAAATATTTGATTGTGAGACAAAAGCTGGACTGCCTCAGGTATTGCAGAAGAAGCTTAGTGGCCATGATAAGAGAAAATGCAACTGTTACATGCTGATACTTTTTTATTTTGCATTTATTTAAATTTAAGTTTAGATGTAAACACAGTTGGATCTTACAGCAGTTAGGGAAAAATACTTTATAGCATAGATTCAAGTTCAAAGCTTCAATTAATTTCTGTTATCATTTTCCAACTTGATCTATATGAAGTTGCACTAAAGCATCACCTTTCCTCAATATTTCAAGGTGTCCAATCTGAGACACAGTAAAGATATGCCAAACAACCCTGGGAAAAGCTCTAGCGATTCAGCCAGTTGAAGTCAGGGTGTGAATTAATGCAAAGTTCCAGAGAAGGTGCTTCATATTACAGTAGGGTCATGAATTCAGGTTCCCCTAATCTTCTATTCTGAATGTCACAAATCACTAAACTTCATTAAGTCTATTAACAAAATTACCTTCACAAAGCCACATGTAGAATAGAATGGAATGGAATGGAATGGAATGGAATGGAATGGAATGGAATGGAATGGAATGGAATGGAATGGAATGGAATGGAATAGTATAGAATAGAATAGAATAGAATAGAATAGAATAGAATAGAATAGAATAGAATAGAATGGAATGGAATGGAATGGAATAGAATAGAATAGAATAGAATAGAATAGAATAGAATAGAATAGAATGGAATGGAATGGAATAGAATAGAATAGAATAGAATAGGATGAACCAGGTTGGAAGAGACCTTCAAGATCATGTGTCCAACCTATTACCCAACACTACTCAACTAAACCATGGCACCAAGTGCCCCATCCAGTCTCTTCCTAAACACCTCCAGGGATGGTGACTTCACCACCTTCCTGGGCAGCACATTCCAAGGGGCAATCACTCTCTCTATGAAGAACTTCTTCCTAACATCCAGCCTAAACCTCCTCTGGCACAGCTTGAGACTGTGTCCTCTTGTACTGATGCTGGTTGCCTGGGAGGAGAGACAAACCCCCACCTGGCTACAACCTCCCTTCAGGTAGTTGTAGACAGCAATAAGGTCTCCCCTGAGCCTCCTCTTCTCCAGGCTAAGCAACCCCAGCTCCTTCAGCCTCTCCTCACAGGGCTTGTGCTCCAAACCCTTCACCAGCTTTGTTGCCCTTCTCTGGACATGTTCCAGCAACTCAACATCTTTCCTAAACTGATGGGCCCAGAACTGGACACATAGTCCCACATGGTATCCAATATTTATTTGAATGTATCAGAGAGTTAATAATTGTTTCCCTTATCAGTTTGCTACACTAATTACTTAACCTGACAAAAGATACTTCACTTTGAATATGTGTATATCATCTCTAAGTCATAGTCCCTACAATACCTCTTTATACTTGCAAAATAGTGATTTATCAGTGTTTCCCATGGGAGGAATTCTTGTATGGGAATCAAGGAACCTCCCTCAGTAAGCAAAACAAATTGATCTCTTTTTCTTCAGCACTCCAATCACATGTATATTTTTCATTTTATAGATGGTTGTGGATCATATGATGGGTGGGGATTATATGAGCTCTTCTCTTTCCCATACTATATCACCAGAGAAACTCGACAGCTTGCTTATTATTAATCTTAAATTATTTCCTTGCCAACTGATTTTGATGCCTATAGGTTTGGTTTGAGGACTCTTCTGTGCAGCTTGTATGGGTGACATTTATAATGTTTACTTCCTATTCAAAGTTATTTTACATAGTTTTTAATTAGAAAATGTAAAGAACTTCCCAAGTACTTCAACTCATTCAATTCTGAATGTGAAGAATAAATAGAATGATTCTCTCTATGATGCAGTAACAGAAATTGCTGTCTTTGCCTCTGCCACTTATGAAATTCCTTCAACATCCTTAGCTACCTATTTTGTTATAGTTTGATAGCTCTTTCTGGAGATTTTGTTTTGTTTCTCATTGAGCTTTAAATGTAAACTTATCTGAGTTTACACTTAGCACCTCTTTCTATATGGAATATACTTCTGTCATGATTGCTGATTTCAAATCAGCCACCACAGCCAGGCAAGTGGTTTGTAAATCACAGGATCATAGAATGCTTTCAAATGGAAGGGACTTTTAAAGGTCGTCTAGACCAACTACCCTGTAGAGAGCAGGAACATCTAACAAGATCATGGTTCACAGCACAGGTCCACAGTAGAAATAATTTATGCTGATACAGTGCAATACTAAGTAAGTGCTATTTTATGAATGAGATAGGTGTACAGGTGCACTTTATTTGGCACCATAAGGGTTCCATGCTTGTTACCCATTACTGCCTATATGACCTTCAGTCCCACTTCCTGTAAAATCAATGACAGGAATACCTTGGTTCTATTATCATAGAATAAAACTGGTTTTGCTGAATAGAACTGATAAGTGGATTTTTTTTAATAGTATATACTTCTGAGAAAAAAAGAGAGGAGATTTAGGCTGGATATTAGGAATGATTTCTTCACAGAAATAGAATAGAACAGAATTAACCAGGTTGGAAATGCCCTATGAGGAGAGGCTGAGGGAGCTGGGGTTGCTTAGCCTGGAGAAGAGGAGGCTCAGGGGAGACCTTCTTGCTGTCTACAACTACCTGAAGGGAGGTTGTAGCCAGGTGGGGGTTGGTCTCTTCTTCCTGGCAACCAGCACCAGAACAAGAGGACACAGTCTCAAGCTGTGCCAGAGGAGGTTTAGACTGGATGTTAGGAAGAAATTCTTCATAGAGAGGGTGATTGCCCATTGGAATGTGCTGCCAGGGAGGTGGTGGAATCACCATCACTGGAGGTGTTTAAGGAGGAGAGTTGATGGGGTGCTTGGTACCATGGTTTAGTTGATTAGATGGTGTTGGATGATGGGTTGGATGTGATGATCTCGAAGGTCTCTTCCAACCTGGTTAATTCCATCTTATCCTATCCTATCCTATCCTATCCTATCCTATCCTATCCTATCCTATTTCCTCTTCTCTGGGTGATTAGGAAATATATTCTAAAAAATACCTCACTTTTCCTCATCAGTATGAGGAAGCAAGTGGAACTTTTCAAGGAGATAAAGTAACTTTAGCTGTGTAGATGTAATGATTTCAAAGTAAAATACTCCCAAACTGCAAATCACTGTACTTGTAGTTCTGTTTAATGAAGCTTATTTTCCTTGCATAACTTACATCTGAAATACAAAACATACTTATTTCTCCTCTGTGACTTCTCTGAGAGTGAAATGAAATATCTCTGAGTGAGGATGTGAAAAAATAAAATTGTGTGTTCTAGAAAATTCATAAAATCCACCATAAAAGCTAACTTATGCTCATCTTTTCATCTTTTCAGATGATCCATAGCTTATTCAAAAACAGAACAGCAGCAGAATATCTCTAACATCAATATGAGTTTAATGTAATATATATATAACTGTTAACTCTTGCAATCATTATAATCCATTTTTATTTTGGTCTCAACAGACATCTATGGGGATATAGTTTCCTTGCTTGTTATAACCCTGCTCAACATTCAGCTACTATGAGTAACTTTGTTCAAGATTCAACTGAGTTCAAGGATAAGATTTCTTCTCGCTTTTGGGAATAATCTCTTGAGTACTTTTGGTAAATATTAGAAGACCAGGAGAAAAAATAATTTAATTCCAGAAATACTGCAATTAAACTTTGAATTCATCTAAGATGAAATACCAGTAGTGGCTGTGATGATCAAAACTGTGGGTTTGTGCACTTGAAGAAAATATCAGTTACAGTTTTACATGTACTTCTAGAAGAGATTACATGCATCTCTGCATTGGTTAAGCCACACCTTGAGTACTGTGTCCAGTTCTGGGCCCCTCAGTTTAAGAAGGACATTGAGACACTTGAATGTGTTCAGAGAAGGGCAACAAAACCTGGTGAGAGGCCTTGAGCACAAGCCCTATGATGAGAGGCTGAGGGAGCTGGGGTTGTTTAGCCTGGAGAGGAGGAGGCTCAGGGGTGACCTCATTGCTCTCTACAACTACCTGAAGGTGGTTGTAGCCAGGAAGGGGTTGGCCTCTTCTGTCTAGCAACCAGCACCAGAACAAGAGGACACAGTCTCAAGCTGTGCCAGGGGAAGTTTAGGCTTGAGGTGAGGAGAAAGTTCTTCATAGAGAGAGTCGTTCGCCATTGGAATGTGCTGCCCAGGGAGGTGGTGGAATCACCGTCCCTGGAGGTGTTCAAGAGGGGATTGGACGTGGCACTTGGTGCCATGGTCTAGTCATGGGGTCTGTGGTGACAGGTTGGACTCGATGGGCTTCGAGGTCTCTTCCAACCTTAGTGATACTTTGATACTGTGAATTAATTTCAACAGTACATTATTTTTGGACAAGTGCTATTGAATTGGTTGTTAATTCACAAGTTTCACTGGGAATAAAAATGTATTGAGAAAAAACTATTGGAAGTGCTTTTGGACTTCTTCCCTCTCCCCCAAATATTCATCTGAAGATGTTTATTTCAGGCAAGGCGTGAGGTGGAAATAAGAATAATATATGGATTTAAAAATACTTTTTTCCATGGCTCTGAGCTTCTAGTTTTTCAGCAGTCTCTTAAATAAGAATGCCTGGGTTACATTGCCTGTATGTGGCTGGTACAAATTGATGTGCTTTTTGGAAATACTTTGCATTCTACTATGAGTTCAGTTCCTCCCCACACTATTTCTCTTTACTATGCATCACTGTTTTGAGCTGTGCCTTCAAATACGTGTCATAATATATATTGAAAACCTCTGCATGCCTGTGCATTTGAGGCTAGAAAAAAACCCCCTTTATACCCTCCAGCCCTGCAAGTGTGTTAAATAGCTTCTAATTACTCCAGGATAATTCTGTAAGGTTAAAATGTCGATGAGTGTCATGAAATTCTGTCCCTCAGATACTTTCCAGAAATGCCCATTCACATGATTCTGTCTTCAGTATGGCCCATATAAATCTGTTCTGATCAGGGGCAGAAATTTAGGAGACACGATAATAACTTCTCCTTTCCTTTGGTTGTTAAAAGATTAATATTCATGAAATACAGCAGCAGTGAGCATTGATGATTTAAGAACAGAAATAGAATAGAAGGAAATGGTGATGAGTTTGAAGCTTGTGTAGAGGAACAAAGCCAGGCCTGCAAGCCATGTCAATGCACACCATGACTGCATCATATGCTAATCTGGTTTCCCACCACTGCTGGTTTGCTTGTTAATGCACAGAGCAAGGACAGTGTCCCTGCTTGGCTGCATGTCCAGCTGCATGCAATTTTCTTCACACTTTATGTCCTAATGTGTTAATGCATCTCTAACATCTAATATAGTGCTACATTATCTATAATGATTCATTATTCATAATGAATTATACCCCTGAGGTTTTTCTCTACTGCTTCATCAGAGCCTAAACTGTTGTCTCAAATTTGATCCTTAACTCTTTGATAGCAAAGTTAGACAATATGTGACACTTCTGATGATTTCAAAGATTTTTTCCAAGCTAATCATGAACACAAGAGACATCTGATTAAGGTGTAATCAAACATGGAAACTGGTGATCCATAACAGCCAAGGTATCGATTTCACAGCTAGTGAGGAAAGGGGAAAAGCTCTTCTGCAGCTTTTTGTTTTGCCATTTAAAAGTTAGACAATTATATTTACTCTAAATGAAATAAAAATAGCACATCTAGATGATTAAATACACAATAGAAAAGAGCTGAACATCTCCTCCTGTGGATTCAGCTTTACCCACACTGTAAAATACCACATTAGAATTTTGGTGTCACAGTATAGCAGATGCAATATTGAGGGATGGGGGAGGTGTTGAGTTACTACAACTGTAGCAGAACAGAATCTCTGGCAACCAATGACCCATTTTTTCCTACTCCCTGTGTCACATGTACATCAGCTTGATGGCTGGTGATGATCTAAGTGGACATTCCTCTGCAATGTATTAAAGACAAAATGAGGCAAGCTGTCACCAGCTTGTGACTCCATCAAGCCCATCGAGAAGAGGTTCTCAAGCAATGTGAAAAGCAAAGGACATAGAACATGAAAAACTGATAAATTTAAATTAGAGAAGAAAAATGTTTTGAAGTAGGAATTTGCCTAACAAGATGACATATTTTTGGCAGGTATTTGTATGGATTCTCTGAGCTATGGTTCTGCTGTGGTAACTCAGAATCATAGGATCAATAAGCTTGGAAAAGATCTCAGAGATCATCAAGTCCAACCTGTCACCCAACACCTCATGACTAACTAAACCATGGCACCAAGTGCCACGTCCAAACCCCTCTTGAACACCTCCAGGGACAGTGACTCCACCACCTCCCTGGGCAGCACATTCCAAAGGCCAAGCACTCTTTCTGTGAAGAACTTTCTCCTCGCCTCCAACTAAACATCCCCTCACACATCTCCCTTCAGGTAGTTGTAGAGAGCAATGAGGTCTCCCCTGAGCTTTCTTCTTCTCCAGGCTAAGCAACCCCAGCTCCCTCAGCCTCTCCTCATAGGGCTTGTGCTCCAAACCCCTCATCAGCTTTGTTGCCCTCCTCTGGACACATTCCAGCAAGTCTACAGAATGAGGCCTGATAGTGCTGCTTGAGATTTATCAAAAACAATCTTTATTACATTACTATGAATGATTGCAATATTTGTAACAGCATTATAAAGTCTATGCAAGAGCAAGTCCACTTAAACCAAAGAGGAAATCAATCCAGCCTGAAAAATAGGAGCAAAATCTAATCCTGGTCTAGCACCTTATGACATAAATTCTTATTCAGTGTGAGCTAAAAATGAACTTTAGATTGATGAAAGTCTTATAAAGATTTATTAGACACAAACAATATGTGCTATCAAAGGAAAAAAAATATTGCAGATCTATTCCTGCCTTATATAAACAAATGCAGGTTAAGGATACTATGTTCTCATTTAAAAAAGTTCCTTCCTCTCATCACAAGTTTATCTCCAGGGGAACAGACATCCCTACTTATAACACTGACAAATGCTGTTCCACTGGGAGTGTTCATTTCCCTCTTGGGACTGTTTTGTTATCAGTAAACTTTAAGATTAGCTGCCACAGTTGGCAGGTTTGTCATATGATAGAATTAACATCTTTTTCCTAAAGTGAGAAGTGATGTGAAGGCACATGGAAAAACACATTTGTTTTGCCTTATGGAACTTAGAAACATGTATTTCTTTACCAGTTTGTGTCTCTGTCCCAGAGGTTGATTTGGGGCAATAATACTATTAAAATATCTATTAAAATATCCTTTCCCATGGTTTTCCTGTTTTAAAGAGAGAAAACAGCCATTTTATTTCTCTGTGACCTGTAAATGAAAAAGTATGTGCTAATGTCACAGGAGTGCAAGAGGACACAGTTCCAAGCTGTGCCAGGGGAAGTTTAGGCTCGAAGTGAGGAGAAAGTTCTTCACAGAGCCATTGGAATGTGCTGCCCAGGGAGGTGGTGGAGTCACCTTCCCTGGAGGTGTTCAAGAGGGGATTGGATGTGGCACTTGGTGCCCTGGTTCAGTCATGAGGTCTGTGGTGACAGGTTGGACTTCATGTTCTTTGAGGTCTCTTCCAACCTTGGTGATTCTGTGATTCAGCAGAAATGAAGGCTGTTAATCTACTTAGAGTGTCCCTAGTATAGAACCAGGTTAGCTGAAGTATCAAAGGTATTTCTTTGCATCACTGTTAGTGTGGGAAGAGGCAAGAATTCTTTTATGTTCATGGAAAAGTACAAGGAGGTTTAATCAGCTGCAAAAGATGGTGCCTAGAAAGGAGCAGATCCCTGGGCTGTGTGTATCCTCAGCAAGGAGACACTCACTCTCTGAGGTGTTTCACAGAGTTACCCAAGTTAAAAATAAACAAACATTAATCACAGGATGCCATGGGTGGAGGAGAAACTAATGCAGATAGAGCAGTTGCCTTTAAAATAAACTGAATTAAAAAAAAATAGTGTCTTGTCTTTGTTGTTCAAATCCTGCATCACACTCAGGATACATATCTTCCTATTATATATATATATATATATATATATATATATATAAAATATCTATCTATTATATTTTATTATGTCTCTTGGCTGCTACCACTCTGACATGCCCCAAAGAAACAGTAAACAAAACTGTCACACTTGGCTCTAAAAACAGTGAAACCTGTTTTAGGTCACAGATATTAGTATCATTCTATGCTCATGTTATATTCTCAAGATTATACCTTGTAATACTCAGCTGCTGCTTGCCACCTTGACCGTTCACTGATCTCAATGGGATGCAGCAGCTAAGAGAAGTTAACTTGAAGTTTGTTTGAAACTCTGATCGATGCGTTAAGGTCTGCTACCCTTTTGCATGATACCAGGACTGGAGTGAGAGATGGATTCATGGATTTCTATTAAGGAGGTTTATGACAGAAAAGAATTTGATTTCTGAATAGAAACTCTTATGAGACCTTTTTAGGCACTGGATTAGTGGGAAAGGGACAGGTTACAGGAAGGTCTTGACATGTTATAACAGGAGATGCCCTCCTGTGAAGTGTGAAGCCAGGAAGAATCTAGCTGCCAGTGCATGAATACCCTTTCTGAAACCAATATATACCCTTTCTAGACCAATATATAGTATGTAATACTGGATCTGCCAAGATCAGCCTATAAAAACTAAAAGTCAAGGAGAAAGATATGGAAGATGTGAGGCATAGTTTTAGCTAGCTTGTGGACTGAAAGAAAAAGGCATGTTTTACAAATCTGGAGAGCAGAGAGGGTTAAGTTTGTGAAAGGACAATAAAAAAGCAATATGGTGCAATGCTGAAAAGTTCTGTTCATCTTTGTTGAGGTACAAGATGGAAAACTGCATGTGATAGAGAAGTGTGCAACCTTGATCTCTGTCTTGTTACAGGATTATTGCTTGTGAATGTTGTGTTGCTGGCAAAAATCATATCTAACTGAAGTTCATATCATAGTTAACTGAAGTTCAGAGGAAGAAAAGAAAATAATCAGGTACCTTCAAGATTTTGATCAAAATTGCCCTTCTTGGATGCCTTTAACCTTCCTTCTGTTCTAAAAGTCCTCTCTTTCTCATCATGTTGTTTGCCAAACACTGACTAAAACTCACAGAAACATCCTTTTAACAGGTGAAATTGCAGTCTATATTTTTGCACCTGCTAAAAGATTGGTACTATCCAGAAGCCTCCTTTGTAGCCATAACTCTGTGTTATTGCCTTAATGAGTGACACAGCATAACTCCTTTGGAGACTTCATGCAGTTCTCAGTTACAGGCAAATGTCCTTCACTAGATCATAAAGAATTTTCACGTGGTCACCTTGATATGGACTTCGATACCTTGTTCTTTTATTGAAACACTTTGGGGTTTTAGTTTTGTGTAATAAAAAATCTTCAGTTAAGTTTGATGGGTTTGATGGATGAACCACTAGATGGATAAAGAACTGGCTTGATGGCCGCACCCAAAGAGTGGCTGTCAATGGGTCCATGTCCCAGGGGAGGCCAGGGACAAGCGGAGTCCCTCAGGGATCAGTCCTGGGACCTGGCTTGTTCAACATCTTTGTGGGTGCCATGGACAGTGGCATTGAGTGCACCCTCAGCAAGTTTGCTGATGACACCAAGCTGTGTGGTGCAGCAGACACGCTGGAGGGAAGGGATCCATCCAGAGGGACCTGGACAGGCTGGAGAGGTGGGCACAAGCCAACCTCATGAGCTTCAACAAGACCAAGGGCAGGGTCCTGCATCTGGGTTGAGGCAATCCCAGGCACAAATCCAGGCTGGGCAGTGACTGGCTGGGGAGCAGCCCTGAGGAGAGAGACTTGGGGGTGCTGGGGGACGAGAAGCTCAACAGGAGCTCACAATGTGCACTTGCAGCCCGGAAAGCCAATCAGATCCTGGGCTGCATCAGGAGAAGTGTGGCCAGCAGGTCAAGGGAGGTGATTCTCCCCCTCTACTCAGCCCTGGTGAGACCCCACCTGGAGTACTGCCTCCAGTTCTGGAACCCCTATTACAAGAGGGATCTGGAGGTGCTGGAAGGTGTCCAGAGAAGGGTCATGAGGATGATCAGAGGGCTGGAGCACCTCTCCTATGAGGACAGACTGAAGGAGTTGGGGCTGTTCAGTCTGGAGAAGAGAAGGCTCCAAGGTGACCTCATTGTGGCCTTCCAGTATCTGAAGGGGGCCTACAAGAAGGCTGGGGAGGGACTTTTCAGGCTATCAGGTAGTGATAGGACTAGGGGGAATGGAATGAAGCTGGAGGTGGGGAGATTCAGGCTAGATGAGAGGAGGAAGTTCTTCACCATGAGGGTGGTGAAGGCCTGGAATGAGTTGTCCAGGGAGGTGGTTGAGGCCCCGTCCCTGGAGGTGTTTAAGCCCAGGCTGGATGAGGCTCTGGCCAGCCTGATCTAGTGTAGAGTGTCCCTGCTCATGGCAGGGGGGTTGGAACGAGATGATCCTTGTGGTCCCTTCCAACCCTAACTGAAACTATGAAACCATAAACTAAGTCTCTCTACATGCAAAGAGTCTTCAATGAAAGTATTGATAGTGCCATAAAACAAGCAGAATTTTTAATAAAAGCTTGAAGAACAATTAAAATCTCTGCTAAAAGTCAGGTTAAGAAGATAAAAATCCTATATTTCACTGATCTTAAACACTGATTTGAACATTGTAAACACTGAAAATTGATTGACAGTTCATTGTTTCAAAAGAAGCAACATTTCTTGTTTACAAGTCACTAGATTCCATTCCCTTGTGTGACTTAAATATGTGTAACTTCACCTTAGGTTTACTTTAATTCATTTAGAAACAAGAATTTAAAATGGACTATCATCTGAGTCCCTGCAAGCCATATTACAGATGGGGAGAATGTTTATGACTGAGCAATAAATCTGTCCAAAACAAAGTTTGCAATGGAATTATTAAAGCAGCATTAAATATAACAGCATGAGCAATGCTTCTATCATAGCAGCCTCATCATAAATCAAGCAATAAAAGGAAGTCAATAACTCTACTTTGTTCTTATCTTTAACTATGACTGTTTCACAATAAAACTATAGTCTTGACCCTAGTGAAGGGAAATACACTACAAATTTGAGAGAATATGGATATACTATGTAGATGTTACTATTGTACAGAAATAGCAGGAGCATGAAACAGTCTCTAAAGAAGAAAGAAAAACCAGCATGTGAGTTGTAATAAAATTTCTCTGACAGAATCAATCTCTATTGATTCTTTTGATTAAAACCTCAATGTGCTGATCTATCCTGTTATAAGATAACCATAGTGTAAAAAAAAAAGGAATGCATAAAACTTTAAGTTTTAATTATTTTTTTTTTTAGCAAAACAACCCTTTTAAGCAATCTACATGGCCCAGGGAACCAATTTTGAAACAAAGATTGAAAACTTTGGTAGCCCTCAAGTACAGCAACAGCCCACATCCTCTAATTTGCTCTGAAGCAAAACAAAATGTGATCAAACACTAAAAAATGGTTGTTAGCAACATAATAACACAAACTGTATACTCTATCTATCTATCTATCATCTATCTATCTATCTATCTATCTATCTATCTATCTATCTATCTACCTACCTACCTTGAGTACTGCGTCCAGTTCTGGGCCCCTCAGCTTAGGAAGGATGTTGACTTGCTGGAACGTATCCAGAGAAAGGCAACAAAGTTGGTGAGGGGTTTGGAACACAAGCCCTATGAGGAGAGGCTGAGGGAGCTGGGGTTGCTTAACCTGGAGGAGACTCAGGGGTGACCTTATTGCTGTCTACAGCTACCTGAAGGGAGGTTGTAGCCAGGTGGAGGTTGGTCTCTTCTCCCAGGCAGGCAGCACCAGAACAAGAGGACACAGTCTCAAGCTGCACCAGGGAAGGTTTAGGCTGGATGTTAGGAAGAAGTTCTATACAGAGAGAGTGACTGCCCATTGGAATGGACTGCCCGGGGAGGTGGTGATCATTGGAGGTGTTCAGGAGGAGACTTGATGGGGTGCTAGGTGCCATGATCTAGTTGTTTAAGTAGGTTGGATTGGTTGATAGGTTGGACGCGATGATCTTGAAGGTCTCTTCCAACCTGGTTTATTGTATTGTATTATTGTATTATTAACAGGGGCCCACTTTCATTTAAAAGTTGTTTTTATAGCCATGTTCACTGTCACATCCATACAATAATTGTGTTTCAATTACTTCTGTTTCATATATATATGATAAATTTTCTTTGAACCCCCCATCAAGACTTCTGTTATACCTTGGCAATAAATCATGGATACATGCAGTGTTTTCTTAGGTTGTGACTGATGGTCATTATAAGCAGCATATAAATAACATAATTTTGAGTTATTTCACTCCTGTATTATTTTGAATTCTTTAGCAACAACAAAGTCCATTTTTAATTGACATCTTTAACATAATATTTTCACCTGTAACTGGATCAGCTACATATTGCCTGAGTCAAGATAAAATTCCTCACATAGAATTTCTATCTGTCAAGGAATTAAGTTGATTTTAGTTTGGAGACAAAAGCTGTCTATTTTTTTATCTGTTTTTTAATTCCTATAGCCATGTTGACTAGCAGTTCTGAATAAACACTATTAATAAATCATTCATCTGTAACTGAAGACAAGGCTCCTTCTGGAGTAATTGCCAAATGCCTGCTTCAGGAAATCTCTCTGGAATGCCTGCTATTCTCATAGTTACAGTGGAGAGAGAAGAGTAAGTGCTCTAAACAGCTAAATTAAAGCATGAGAAAAACAGCAGTACATTGGTTTTCAGATTGTAATAACTTCTCTGTTATTTACAATAAGAATTTAAACCACCAAATCACAAAATTATTTACAATACAAAATTATTGCCCATTGGAATGGGCTGCCCAGGTAGGTGGTGGAGTCACCATCACTGGAGGTGTTTAGGAAGAGACTGGATGGGGTATTTGGTGCCATGGATTAGTTGATTAGATAGTGTTGGATGATAGGTTGGACTTGATGATCTTGAAGATCTCTTCCAACCTGGTCTGGTCTGGTCTGGTCTGGTCTATTCTATTCTATTCTATTCTATTCTATTCTATTCCATTCCATTCCATTCCATTCCATTCCATTCCATTCCATTCCATTCCATTCCATTCCATTCCATTCTAAAATGCTGAACAAAGAAGGAACAAATCAGTTGATGGTTCAGTTTCATAATGGGGACCCATGGCAGTGCAACAAGAAAAATCCTTGCAAGCCCTCAGAAATAAGGGATAGGTACAAAGAAATGACATCAATGAAAATGAATAGAAAATCTGGTGCATTTCTACCTCCCACTTCAGCCCCCAAGTTTCAAACGAGGCCTGAAATGTCATTCGTGTAATTATTACCACACCAGGTTGAAAGCAATTTCAACTCAGCTGATTTGATTGTTCATTAATGGCTGCAAAAAGAAGATAAGGAATGTGCATGGTAAAAATAGCTACCCATTACAATAGCTGCAAATGAGGTCAGCTTATTAGATAACCTTAAATTCCTTGATCGTTCAGGTGGTTTTGGTTTTTTTCCTTTATTAGAGGTTAACATCAAATATGAGCATGGAAACAAGCTAAGTAAAGTTTTCCCTGTTGGCCTTCACCTTCCTTACATGGCTCCAAATAGTGACTGACTCTTTTTGAGACAATTTACTAAATCTCAGGGTGCTTATGAGGGAAGGTATCAGTATCTGTGTTCCTTGCCTGTCAGCAATGGTTGCAAAGGACACGTGGCATATCTCCTCTTCACTGGAAAGTGACAGTTGACTTGTAATCTGTCAGTGGCTGCAATTTAATTCCACCAAAATGAAGAAAACAAGAACTAACATGTTGATCACTGCTTCAGCTATAGCCAAGAGTCTAAAAGTACCTTGTTGCAAACTACTGATGTGACAGAAAATTGGTTAGTGCTGCGACAGGAGAGAGCCTGGAGCCACTAGCCTCTACAGAACAGTCCTTTTCCTCATATATTTCAGCATTTCATGGAATCTCTACATTTATTGCTTTTCTATCTTCTCTAATGCACCTCTTTCTTTATTTTTACTATATAAGATGTAAGACTTGTGTTTTACCCCACAGAAGTTCTCCCCTCATATTCGCTTTTTGAACTACTGCTTATATTTGTGTTGGGAATGCTTTTGCAAAAGCCACTACCATTGTCTAATGCCTCCCTGCACGTCAACTATGGTCACCCACTTTTTGTTTGTACTAGCCTGGCTATGTCCTGTTTCTTCTTTAACCTCACTGGTCCTAAATAGATACAACAGAACAAGAGGACACAGTCTCAAGCTGTGCCAGGGGAGGTTTACGCTGGTTGTTAGGAAGAAGTTCTTCACAGAAAGAGAGATTGGCCATTGGAATGTGCTGCCCGGGGAGGTGGTGGAGTCACCATCACTGGAGATGTTTAGGAAGAGACTGGATGAGGCACTTAGTTCCATGGTTTAGTTGATCAGATGGTGTTGGGTGATAGGTTGGAATCAATGATCTCAAAGGTCTTTTCCAACCTGGTCAATTCAATTCAATTCAATTCAATTCAATTCAATTCAATTCAATTCAATTCAAATCAATGTACTAGGTCAAAATGTCTCTGTAACTATTTATGAATACTTTCTCTTGACGTGTTCACTAAGAGTATCTGGATGTTGGTCAAACAGGAAAAACAGGCAAAAAGAGAAGCAAAATTAATCACATCTCATCCAGCCTGTAAATAGGAATTTTTGAGAGAAAAATCCTAAACCCAAATCTGAACAGTGACCAATGACATATGAAGGTCAACATTGTTATAAAAACATATTAAAAGTCCTCTCAGGTAGTAGAGACAGGCTTTGAAAGGTTTCCCTGGAAAACCTGGGCTGATGAGTCAGCTGGAATGGTGGTCCTCAGGAAAATAGATGATTGCCTCCATACTCCTTTCCTGTTGTGTATTCTTCTAACTAGATAAAGAAGTAGGAAGAATTGGTATGGAAGATACTGTACTGTGGCAGTTTAGGCTGGGTGCCTCCTGTTACTGCCACATAACTTACACCTCCTGTGTCCAGAGTGTCCAATACAGTAAAGTGGATGCAGGAAACAGTGTATTTCATACCCACAAATCCTGCACCCTATAAATCCATCTGCAAAGTCATTCTCTTCCTCTTTCTTCCCTCTCTGATCCCATGGGAGATGCTCCCTATTGGGCAACAGTGGGGGTTTATCTCAAGGTCTCTTAGGCCTCGCCAGACCTAATGCCAGGAGGAGAAGGGGGGAGGCAGTCTCAGACCTGGCCAGCCTGAGACTAGATTAGCAGTGTGGAGGGAGGAAAGAGCCCTGGGGGTTTTTGGGTAGACTCTCCAGTAGGGAGAAGGGAAGTGTTGGGAGGCCTTTGGGTGTACATTACTTTTCATTTTGACAGAGTCTTTTACCTTGAATGAATTACTGTCCACAGAAATGTCTGGGCAGAGAATTCATAATTGGCTACTTTGTCAATGATTACTTTGAGTGTGCAGTAAGGACTGTCTGTGAAAATGAAATCCAGCAAAAAAATGAAACCAGAAATGAAGCATGTCACATCTTTATAAACAATGATTTCTAATTAAGAAAAAAATTGTACTTACTTGCCAAGTGCAAAACACTCCAGCTTAACAGTACTTCCTCTCGCAGCTGTTACTGTGTAAGGAAAATGGACTTCAATTTTTGGTTCATATTCCCCCATCACACCTGGAAAATAAGGGATGTTTACAATATGAAGCATCGTTAGTTTTCGATTTGTTGCGAGTCTCACAGAAAAACCCTGTGGCTTCCTTTTTGAACCTGCTCAGCAGTGAAGCTAGTAATTGATGAGGTAGCCTTGCTTGATCTCATATGCTCAGCTCAGGTCCAATACGTAGTCTAAAATGCTCTTCAGGGCTACCAGCCGTGAGCTCAAGAAAATGGATTTGTTTTCTCAAACATGAGTTAATGATTACATTTTGAGAAATTAAAGCAGGCAATCAGTTTTAGAAGGGTTTAGCAGTGTGCTGACAATTAGGACAAATAAATCAACATATCATGCTGTGTTCAAACGAGGACCTTCTGAGCCCAGCAAGAAAAACTCAAATATGCAAGAGGATTTGTATGTGCAGATAAAAACACAGGTATGAAGACACATAAAAAGTTCACTTGTTTCATCTTCAGTGACACTTTTAATCTGGGAGATGACACATTTCATCAGGATAACATCCTTAGTACAGTAAGATACAACTAGAAAAACTTCCAGGAATGTGAACAATATAAACACTGAAATCGAGAGAGTTATCTGGAATTTGCTGTGGCATGACTGGCAGCTTTGGAAAGTGATGAGAGTTTAGCAAATATATAATGAGAAGGGAAGAAAGAAAGGTGTTACAAGGCAAGGTGAATGCTTGGATTTGATGTGACTTGAAGGCAACACCAAAATCAACATGGCAGGAGAGGAATATGATTCTAACAGTTGGGTTGAGTTAGAAGATGAGCTATGAGAGTAAGCAATATTCAGGAACTAAAAGCTACAAAGTAAGAATTCTTACAAAATATGAATTATTCAGATTGTTAGATGAGGAAAACTGAATAAAGACTTAGGGAGGCTGTTCAATAAACAAAGTCAGAGCAGCAATCAAATTGTAGTCAATTAAAATTTCCCCTAACCTGCGCTAAAATAATTTCTAGATTCATTTAGCATAAAAAATATATTCCCACTGGCTTGTACTGTGTCAATAAATTTCATCATTTAATTATGCCCCTTCTGACTTCTTTTACTGTTTACTGGCTTTTTTTTTTTGGTATTAATACCAGTTTTTGATTCATCTCAGTCAAGTAATTCATAATTTTACAGCTGTCATATCCCATTTTAGCTGTCTTTTACAGACAAAAAAAAACCCCCTCATCTATTAATCCCTTTGTACAGTGAATCTCTAACAAACTTGTGACCATTCCTAGTGCCCACGTTGCACTGCTTGAAATTCCACTCTGTCATTTTGAGATGGCAAGATGAGAAACACACACTAATGTTGAAGGATTTTGTTTGGGTTGGTTTTGTTGTTTGTATGTGTTTGCACTTGTGTGTTTGTTTGGTTTGATTTGGTTTGGTTTGCTGTTGGTTTGGTGTTGCTTGTTCCTTGTTGCTTTCCTGATGATTCCATTCTATTTGCCCTTTTCACTCTTGAGCTGATGTTCAGCCAAAATGGCACACTAATCACTTTACTGATAATGTAAATAGAAGTATTATATTTCTAGGCTTAGGTATTACATAGTATTGTACTGGGTGACATTATCTATCACCTATACAGTCTATTACCAACTTAACCTTTTGTAGGTCTTCACAGTTGGTTTTTAATTTAACTATCCTTAATATTTTTATGTCAGCAACCTTTTTTAGCTCTGTGTTCATTTCCTTTCCAGTTCATTTATGTATGCCATGTCTCAGACAAGTATTCCGTGGCCTGATTGATAATCTTCCAGTTCTCCAGTCTGATCAGATACTTCTCCAACACGTGGATGCTTTTACTCTGTTGTTAATCCAAAATGGGGCTGCCTTTGACAGCTTTTGATGAGTGACCCTTTCAAGAGCTATTTAAAATGAAAGCGTTACCTTGACCATTCCTACTCATTCTTTCAAACTCTTAAGGAAACACACACAGATGGAAGCATGACCTCCCTCATAAATGCTGTGCTCACAATATACGACTGTATGATAAGATTGGTGTATGGTTATGTGAGAAATACAATATGTTTTTATGAAAACACTTGACACACAAGTTAGATTACTGGCCTGCAGTTCCTCAGTTGTGCCTAGGAGTCCCTTCTATAAAAAAAAAAAACCCACAGCTTTTCTACTCACCCTCCTTCTAGCCCTGAGGCACAACAAAGGAAAACATATTATCCTGCTTCCTTCCAAATATGAGTTTGGCCTTGGGGATTTGCTACTATTTCTAATGTCAGTATTTCTTCTATTGAAACTTCAATCACAAGAATTTCAGTCTTGATGGGGGAACCTCCCTAAGTTCTCTTGCAGTGAACACTACTGAAAATAGTTCTGTTAGGTTTCACGATGGAGACATAGTCCTGAGCTGCTCGTTTTAGATTTCTGGCATCTGTTGACTGCCCATACTTGTTAATTCAATGAATTTAACCAATGGCTGGGTGGTTTTGGGTTTTGTGTGTAAGACATTGTTTCTGAATATCATTGTGTTGAATTGTCATGTGCTCTTCAGGATTTGCCTTTTAGTAGCAGGATTATTTTTGCCTTTAAAATAATACAATACTTATGAACAAAACTGAGAGGCAGTATTACCTTTCAGATCTTATGGTTTTGACTTCTAATAGCTGCCTATAGTGAGTACAGTCTGTAAGAGTATTGCATCATGCCAACATTTCATATTACTAATGAAACTCTAATCTAGTAATATTTTGTACCACATCCTGTTCTTCCGAGTTATTGTTACAACAGCAAGCAATATGTCTACAGCAACAGGCAGAAAAATGAACAAAAATTACTGAGCAATTACTTGGTGTCCCTATGAAAGACAGGAAACAACCCAATTATTACAAAAGGATATTTTTCATCTTTATTATTTATGATATTTAAGAGCAAGAAAGCCATTACAATTGCAAAGACAGCATGGGAATTATCAAGGCCCTATCTTCCCACGTTACTCTGTAATTGCTTTGCTATGGTTATTGCACCTCCAGGCTCTTTATCTTTCCCTGTTTCTGTTTTGATCATTATGAATCACTAGTGGTAGAACAACCACCATCTGCATTTTCATCAAGATTTTTGTTTATTTCTATCAAGTGCTAAAAGGAACCTGAATTTTTAGGAAATATTGATGCCTCGAGTTATATGCATTAGAATCAACCCCTCTCCCAGCCTCTATACATGACTCTCTTTCAGCAGTTCGGTAAAGGCCATTAAAAATGTTCTCAGCCATTTTTATTTCCATTTATCAAATAGGAAATATAACAATAAATAAAATTGATCAGCACAGAAGAAAAATATGAGGTATGATTTTCAAGAGGGTAACAAACCACAGAGCTCATATGGTCAAAGAACAGAGGACCAGAGAGCCATTGTCAACCCTCCCGTGCTCTTTCTTCACATGAAAATACTGCCTTTGGGCCAATTTGTTCCTAGGATGACCCCCATAATTCAGTTTTACTTAGATTGATTAGTAAGTTACCTACACTCCTCCTTTGGAAACTTCCTTTAGTCTGAATGTGCTGAATTTGTCACAGGTTTGAAAGAAACCTCTTCAAAATAAATTTAATGTACTAGGTCTTGAAATTTTGCCTGGGATTTAAAAACTAGTTAGAAGCCAAATTTGCTTTTTAGTAAATCTTATCCCTGGGCTTTATTCTGACACAAGCCATCTCCCCTTGCATATCCCAGTCTCTGAGTCTCTGCCTATTCAGTGTGTATGAGGAGAGCTCTCTGCATTTCTGTCCAGTCAGGGTCTTCCCTGGCTGGGCACAGTTGAACTGACATGAAAGATGAAGCGCCACTAAACCTTCTTTTAGGTCTCTGATTACTGATAAAGGCACGGATTCAAATGACTGAATGTATCTCAGGACTAAGCACAGCTTGACTTTATTCAAATTAATTGGCTTGTTAGTCACACAGGCAGAAATGGAGCTCGATATTTATAGAGGAGATGATTCCTCCACTTTTATTTTTATAACAATGCAATTATCACAGAGCAACTATTGCAGGCTATCAACTCAAATTAAAAAAAATCATCATAAAATCAGGTTTAATTTTAATAAATGTTTTAATTTTCAAAAGTTGCTACTCTGACTTGGCTGCAAATCTGTGACTTAAATTCAAACTGCCACTACCCAAGGTGTCATATAAAATCTTAGCTACTTTATTGTCTAGAATTTAGTTTTCCATCGGAAAAAAAAAAGAGAGAGAAGACACAATTCACTAAATCACAGTAACGTGATAAACACTGATGGTGAGGTGCTTATATACCATAGGAATAGATGCAATAAAATTTCTAACATTTACAGATATTGCTACAGATAAAACTGTTTACATTATCCCCTGTGGGCCATTTAATGGAAATGCAGAGTGAAGTAAAAGCAAGATCAGTCAGTCAGTCCTTTCAGCTAAGAACGGATGAAAGAGCTACAGACAGTGAATCAGGCATTACTGCTTTGAAAATGACTGCTCTACCTCTTCATTTAGCCTCCCACTCCATGACTTTTACAATGTTAAATGAGGAATGTAAAAAAATTGCAAGTCTATTACTGTATCTACACAAGACATTTTGCCATCATGCTGGAAAAAATACATAAATCACAGTTCAGAAATCATGATGAATCATCTTAATCCAGCTGTGCAGAGGATAATGATTTTATTCCATTAGCCTTCCAGATATTAACCACTCTCTGGAATATCCTGGAACATAAGAGTTGAGTTTCAAATTGTTTAAGCAGTTTAACTTGCTGCAGAAACTAATTTTCAATGCAACAAATGCTAGGCAATACTTGAATAAGTGGCTGCTAAGCATTTAAGACAGCAGCCGGAATGAATAGAAGATTCCTGGCTAAACATCATCAGAGTGCTAGGCAGAAAAGGAAAACCTAAGATTTCCTATACTGAGGAGAAAGACTGGGCTTTATTAGAAAAAGATGCAAGATCCATAGTCCCATGATTAAGAGTGTTTGCCTGAGAGCTTTAAGTGAAGTCCCCAGTCTCAATCATAAGATGTCAGAATGTTAATCTGTCTTTTTTACAGCCTCCACTGTGCTCTAATCACAAAATGATTGGAAATTCTTATTAGTTTGGATATTCCTCTCAGTTTCTGGGAAACTTCTGGAGGAGTGATGAACTTATCCTGTTGCATAAGAATTTTCTAATAGTTCTGCAGATCAGAAATTTGGTTTCTCACCACATTGTAACTATTAGCTTTTGCATGAATATATATCCAAGGTAAAGAAAATTTTGAGTAAGACACTGTGGCAGTAATACCTATATGTCATTTCTTCTGTCAGTAATCTGTGATTCAAACTAAGGTTGTCTATCATGTGACTCTTTTTTGTGACAAATGAATATTTAGCATATTCCCTGAAGATCTGAATCATTAAATGTCCCCAGATATTTATTTGGAAGAGAAAACTTCAGAATAGAATAGAATAGAATAGAATAGAATTAACCAGATTGGAAAGACCTTTGAGATCATTGAGTCCAACCCATCACCCAACACTATCTAATCAACTAAACCATGGCATTAAGCGCTCCATCCAGTCTTAAACATCTTAAATACCTTCTAAAACACCTCCAGTGATGGTGACTCCACCACCTCCCTGGGCAGCACATTCCAATGGCAAATCACTTTTTCTGTGAAGAACTTCTTCCTAACATCCAGCCTCAACTTCCCCTGGCACAGCTTGAGACTGTGTCCTCTTGTTCTGTTGGTGGTTGCCTGGGAGAAGAGACCAACCCCCACCTGGCTACAACCTCCCTTCAGGTAGTTGTAGACGGCAATAATGTCTCCTCTGAGCCTCCTCTTCTCCAGGCTAAGCAACCACAGCACAAGCCATATGAATTAAAATATAAGGATGATACCCACCATTACATTCTGAACTCTGTCTAGAAAGTCCTCTCTAGAAATATTATTCTATTCTGAAACATTAGAAAAATTATTCATAACTAAGAAATGTCATGTATGTACATTGCCTCTCTTAAACAGTGAATACAACTAAAACCACTCCATTTTCAGTTCTAAGTGGATGTGTTATGACTGAAGTGAAGGGACTTGGGGCCAAACACTAAGGACACAGAAGCAATGAGGTATTTTTTCCAGTTCTTCAAACAAGAGCCCCAAATTTCTCATCCAATTTTAGGTTGCAGAGATCTCTGTTTACCTGTGTTTGAAAGCATTAAGTAGTAACTATGACCTGAGACCAATTGTCTCTTTCAATTCAAAGAAGTCTTTACTGAGTCATAAGAGAATTAAATCTATCAGATTTCTCACATATATGTAATTCAACATCTAAGATTTTCTGCTAAACCCAGCATGTCTGGCATTAAATGAAACCAAAGTCAATCTTTGGACATTCAGATATGAGTGAGGGCACTTGAATGACTTGTATACAGCACTTGAGTATGAAGAATTCTGTCTATATGGTTGCATGGAAATAGGATAATCTGAACATTTTCACTGACTATGTAGGCAGATAATATTTCAGAGAAGCCATAGCCTCAAGAAAAATCAGAACTCTACTACACTAAACCACATGCTGTCTTGCTTGAGAGGCCTAACAATATGAGTGAACAAAAAGGCAGAAATATTACTGGCTTGTTTTGGTCTTTAATTTTATTTCTCTTGTTCCACTTATTTATTTATTTATTTTATTTTATTTTATAAGGGAGGAGATTACGATGAGCAGATTTCTGGCAGATTTCTTTTAGGCTTCACTGGCCAAAGTTTATTGTTCCTCCTTCCTGATTGCCTGCTGTTCACCCAAGTCAGGCTCACAAAAGCTATTCAGAAACATGGAAAATACTCTTTGATCTAAATGATTAGGAGGAGGATCGAATTTTCACAGGGTTTCTAATTATCTTCCTGATGGCATATTCACAGTTCTTGAAGAAATGTGTTTCTCCTATCTTAAATTACCTAATTGTCTGTACTTCAAATATGACCTTAAGATTTATCTTTTGTGCAACCTATGCTGTTCTTTTACAGGATGAAACAAAAATATCTTCTTTCTAGTTAGGAACCAAAAGTGTTGAGATTGTTACAGTGTCCAGAGGAAAATTTTTCATTTGTTTCTGATCAATTAGGACACAAAAATGAATATTTTTTTTAATGCTCATTTTAATGTAATCAACAGGAAAGAATTTCCTAAAAGGAAAATGTTTTTCATTTGAGAGTCCTCATATAACCATGCAAATACAAGTATGTATTGGTCCTTTAATGAGAAAGATCAAACACTAACATTTCTCCTCCCTTAGTTACAGCTATTGAAATATCCATTGTTATAGACCCAGCAGCCAAAAAAATCCTCCTTGTTATAAACTTACTGCAGTCAGGACATGGTTTAATGGCCATGGTGGTGTTAGGTCAACACTTGGACTCAAAGATCTTATAGGTCTTTTCCAACTGAAACAATTTTATGATTCTAATCTCAAGCAAAATCCCTGCTGTTCACAATCATGTTGATTTACTATGTTGACAAGAAGACCAAACTGACTAGTCATTCTTATGTGAACATTATGTCACACCCCATAGTTTAGGGAGAGGCTGCATGGGGTGCTTGGTGCCATGGTTTAGTTGATTAGATAGCGTTGGATGATAGGTTGGACTCGATGATCTCAAAAAGGTCTCTTCCAACCTGGTCAATGCAATGCAATGCAATGCAATGCAATGCAATGCAATGCAATGCTATTCTACTCTATTCTACTCCTATTCTATTCTATTCTATTCTATTCTATTCTATTCTATTCTATTCTATTCTATTCTATTCTATCCTATCCTATCCTATCCTATCCTATCCTATCCTATCCTATCCTATCCTATCCTATTCTTGCAAAGAAATTACTTTTGAACTTGAATGAATGGAGAAGCTGTTGAGGAATGGTTCATCTATGTGCAAATGCTTCCCCAATACTCCAGCACAGTTCAGAAGTTTGGATTATCACAGTTGTATGACATCCAGACACAAAACACAAATTTGCTTGAGGTTGGTATAGGCTACCTACTTGACACTGAAAAACAACTACAGAGTTTTCCTTCACAGATTTAGCTTCTTAGACTGCTACCTTTAACCTTATTTACTCTCTCCTAGTCTTACATAGATACAGGTGGTGATTAGGTGGTGTTGGATGATAGGTTGGATATGATGATCTTAAGGGTCTCTTCCAACCTGGTCTGGTCTGGTCTGGTCTATTCTATTCTACTCTATTCTATTCTATTCTATTCTATTCTATTCTATTCTATTCTATTCTATTCTATTCTTGCAAAGAAATTACTTTTGAGCTTGCATTTCTCATCCTGAGACAGTAAGATACATAACATGACCTTTCTTAATGATCTAAACCCATTCACGCTAATAAATGTGACTCTGGTTATCAGTTTGCACAAGTTTTAATGTAGTCACTATTAATTAAAATATTACCTACATACTTCTGTTTGAAATCTCAACAGCTACAGTTTGATGCAAGATCGTTCTTGATCCTGAATTGAATTTAGAAGAGCACTTTCCCTCCAGATCATTTATTTTATGCTTTGCATCCTCTGTATACTCTGTTCGGATCAGTTGAGTCTTTCCTTTGTGTAATAGTTTCATAAATCTTCAGGAGAAGCAAAACAAGAAAGTATGTGTGCAGAAGATGTACAAATTGGTGCATATTTGGAAGGTTACCTTATTTGAGCTAGTTAAAAAAAGCAACTTCATTTCCAAAAGGAAGTGTTTCTATAAACTAGAGGGAAAACTAGAGGTTATCATAAAAGAGCTCAGAGGAAACTAAACTCAAAGTAAGCTGTTTGAGAATGCAAAAGCTTTTGTGCTACATGAATGCTGGAACCTAATCTTTTCCAAACCTTTCCCAATTTTCCTCCTGAAATACTTCTCTGGGTTCAGCCTTTGAATACTGTCAAAAGACCACTGCAGGATACTTTTTTAGGCTAAAAATGTTACAGATAATGTCTCTGAACTTTGGTAGGCTCTTTGATAGTGCACTTGAGCTACGCCACAATCCCCATAAAGCACTCCCTAGGGGGTTGTTGTATAGGAGCTCTCCATAAAACTTCCTTGCTACCTGTAGATTTTCACTGAGAATTTTAGATGGAAGGGCCACTTACTGTAACAGATTTTCTAAATGGAAAGAAACATTATTATTTTGCCAAAACTCCCAAATCAAACCCAAAACAAAACCAACACCCCACACCACCACCTCCCCCCATCCAACATCAATGTCTTTGTTCTCTTAATGAATTAAAATAAGGTTATGCTGTTTATTTTAATTTAATTCCTGACTTGCATCCTATTATTTTTGGCAACCTTGCAGCGAGATCTCAGCACAAGAGCTAGAATGAAAATGAAAAGGAAAGTTGATTCAAAATACCTGCAACCCTCAAGGGATGTATTTCTATTACAGAGAAGCAGAGATTGTGGGAAGTCTTTTATTTTCAGTTTCATAATGAGCCATCAATAGAATGCCTCACTATGATTTTAGGGGAGAACAAAATGGTCAATGACTCTCCAGGAACAATGCCATTTTTTTCAGCATTCTCCTGGAGCAGCCTTTGTGTATTTTGATGTCTGTCTGTCTGTGCAATCAGTCTTAGTACACCACTAGGGATAAATTGGCTTTTGCCCAGAGAGTTTGGCTCTGCTTGAAAATAGTCAAACTGGGGTAATTTGAGGTCTGAGTTGTGTCCTGGAGCATCAGGGGGTGTTCCCACAGTATCCACTCAATCTTGCATAGGTTTTTTAGAAAACTTACATCATTCAAATAGGAGATGTGATATTTAAAAATGTAAGTTAATGATTCTGCAATATAACTGACATGAAAGAGGCAGAGTTAAGTCACAGCTGGATAAGTATTTTCAACTCCCATTACAATCCAGGCATGCTTTGTGTCTTCTAGCATTCATCTCCATATGCATAGACACATCAGAGGGAAAAAATTAGTAATACATGTAGGAAAAAAATAATCTGTGCATTATTGAAAGGAGAAAACTAATAGATCATAAACATTAGGGTTAGTCTTCAAACCATGCAGAAAGAGACCTGGGGGTACTGGTCGATAGTGGGCTGAACATGAGCCAGCAGTGTGCCCAGGTGGACAAGAAGGCCAATGGCATCCTGGCCTGGATCAGGAATAGTGTGGCCAGCAGGAGCAGGGAAGTCATTGTGCCCCTGTACTCAGCACTGGTTAGGCCACACCTTGAGTCCTGTGTCCAGTTCTGGGTCACTCAATTTAAGGAGGATATTGAGACACTTGAATGGGCCCAGAGAAGGGCAGCGAGGCTGGTGAGAGGTCTGGAGCACAAGCCCTACGAGGAGAGGCTGAGGGAGCTGGGATTGTTCAGCCTGGAGAAGAGGAGGCTCAGAGGAGACCTTATTGCTGTCTACAGCTACCTGAAGGGAGGCTGTAGCCAGATGGGGGTTGGTCTCTCCTCCCGGGCAACCAGCACCAGAACAAGAGGACACAGTCTCAAGCTGTATAGGGGGAAATTTAGGTGAGGAGAAAGTTCTTCACAGAAAGAGTTATTTGCCATTGGAATCTGCTGCCCAGGGAGGTGATGGAGTCACCTGGAGTTGTTCAAAAAGGGTTTGGACGTGGCACTTGGTGCCATGGTTTAGTTAGTCATGAGGTGTTGGGTGATAGGTTGGACTTGATAATCTCTGAGGTCTTTTCCAGCCTTGTTAATTCTATAATTGTATCATTCTATGAATTCTTATTTCCTACATTATTTCCTAAACAGAGGGGGACATTATGTTGTTTTTATTAGTCAAGATAATTTAGTGTTCCAAATCATCATCCAGGCTGGCAAATATCCATTTTAACAACTATGTTTATTATTTCTAAACAGTTATGAAATAATTCTTCAAAGTTTCTAATGCTTTATAAAGACAGTTAATGAAATTATACATTTTCTTCCTGCCAAAACTTTTTATCTCCGCAGATAGAATTTTATAGTGTTTTCATAACCCAGCTTGAAGTGAAATTGAACTGTACTGACTGATTGTCAAGGACATCTGAACAAATGAGATATTCATTTTATTCAGAATCCATTGAAGGATTTCTTGATGGTTTTATTTAATTTGCTTCATATCAAAGAGCTAAGTTCCCCTTTGAGACATATCACAAAAGAAATAAAACATTAATACATGCCCAGGAAATTCCTACATTCTTGCAGTGTTTGACAAGAAAGCCTCAGTATTATTCTGTTTCTGCCTCATAGACAGACACCGGTGTTATTACAGGAGCATTTTTCTTCACAAGCTGTCCAGTCCCCTTGGTTCAGTTACTGTTTATACAGAAAAATCCTGGAATGATGACAAATATATCACAGAGTCACCAAGGTTGGAAGAGACCTCAAAGATCATCAAATCCAACCTGTCACCACAGACCTCATGACTAAACCATGGCACTTGGTCCAATCCTCTCTTGAACACCTCCAGGAATGGTGACACCACCACCTCCCTGGGCAGCACATTCCAATGGCGAATGACTCTCTCAGTGAAGAACTTTCTCCTTGAGCCTAAACTTCCCCTGGTGCAGCTTGAGACTGTGTCCTCTTGTTCTGGTGCTGGTTACTTGAGAGAAGAGACCAAACCCCTCCTGGCTACAACCACCCTTCAGGTAGGTGTAGACAGCAATAATGTCTCCCCTGAGCCTCTTCTTCTCCAGGCTAAACAATCCCAGCTCCCTCAGCCTCTCCTCGTAGCAAGGGGAGTTGATGGCACATATCTCCAGACAATGCAGACTGTATATATTGGTTTAGTTATAGAGTGGCATTTGTAAAAGTTGTTTAAAACCAAAAGCTCTTCCTGTGGTGTCTGACAAATGTGCCAATTGTGTAAGGTAAATTCAGTTGCAAATCCAATTATTAGAACTCAGAAAGACATATGATTTTTAAGGTAAATCAATATTTGAAAAATTTTAAGTGATTAAACTTATTTTATAATAAAAAAAGCTTTAAAAATTGCAAGTCGTATTCAAAATAATGTAACAGAACTCACTGACATATTATCAAGTTAATTTTCAAGTATAGAATCACAGGATGATAGGGGTTGGAAGGGACCTTTGGAGACCACCTAGTCTAACCCCAATGCCAGAATATGGAATGGAATGGAATGGAATGGAATGGAATGGAATGGAATGGAATGGAATGGAATGGAATGGAATGGAATGGAATGCAATGCAATGCAATGCAATGGAATACAATGCAATGCAATGGAATGCAATGCAATGGAATAGAATACCATAGCATAGCATAGCATAGCATAGCATAGCATAGCATAGCATAGAATAGAATAGAATAGAATAGAATAGAATTAACCAGGTTGGAGGAGAGCTTTGAGATCATTGAGTCCAACCTATCATCCAACACCATCTAATCAACTAAACCATGGCACCAAGCACCCCATCCAGTCTCTTCCTAAACACCTCCAGTGATGGTGGCTCCACCACCTCCCTGGGCAGCCTGTTCATTGTAGTGCCACTCTTAATTTCTTACTTCCTTACTACAGTTCACCCTCAGATGTTTCTTTCTCCACAAATTCATTTTCTTCAACTTTTCAGCAACTGTACTGTCCCACATTTTTGAGAATTTTATGTATACCTATTTAATATTCTGTCAGCCCCCTGTAATATTTGTCAGTGGACAAGGCAATATAGCCTAAATCAATTTCTACCAAGAAGAAAAAGTCCAGTATCATTAATTTTTAAAAGGCTCGTGACAATGCACTCTGTGGAAAAGGTAGAACAAGACAGGTGTCATAAATAATAAATATAATTTAGCAATCACAAATTCCCTAAATATTTTGTCAGGATAGTTTTGCAGGGGCTGCAAGGTTAGGTAGAAAGTCTGGGGCTTTTTTTGCTGAGAAACTTGATCGGTCATGCAGGAAAGCAAGCAATTGCTAAGAAATACTGAAGAGCTCCATTACTATAAATGGGCTCTTTAGAAATCCAACAGATGAAAAATCAGGCATGGAATCCTGACAGAAATTCATGCATGTGAAGAAATGAATGGAGAAGCTGTTGAGGAATGGTTCATCTATGTGCAAATGCTTCCCCAATACTCCAGCACAGTTCAGAAGTTTGGATTATGACAGTTGTATGACATCCAGACACAAAACACAAATTTGCTTGAGGTTGGTATATGCTACCTACTTGACACTGAAAAACAACTACAGAGTTTTCCTTCACAGATTTAGCTTCTTAGACTGCTACCTTTAACCTTATTTACTCTCTCCATTTCTTATACTGTATTATGTGTCTGTGTCCTCCTAGTGTTACATAGATACAGGTGGTGATTAGGTGGTGTTGGATGATAGGTTGGATATGATGATCTTAAGGGTCTCTTCCAACCTGGTTTATCCTATCCTATCCTATCCTATCCTATCCTATCCTATCCTATCCTATCCTATCCTAATCGATCCTATCCTATCCTATCCTATCCTATCCTATCCTATCCTATCCTATCCTATCCTATCCTATTCTATTCTATTCTATTCTATTCTATTCTATAATTAATCTGTTGAATTCCTGCCAAAAAACCCTGAAACCCAATAATAACAGGAAGAAATATCATAAAGAAACAAGAAGTAAGACATGAATAACAAATATGATGATTACATTCTATCTTTTGTTTTTCCTGAGTTCAGACTAATTAAAAAGACAATCATTTTTTTTGTGGTTTTTAATTTTCAGCTGTTGATATTGATAAGACTAGGTCTGCTATGTGAATTCAGTAAAACTAAACACCTGAAACTCAGTAATTGGCATAGAAAACCAGTAAAAAAGAATATAGGAAATGCTTGAGTCCTGTGTCCAGTTATGGGCCCCTCAGATTAGGAAAGATGTTGACTTGCTGGAACATGTCCAGAGAAGGGCAACAAAGCTGGGGAGGGGTTTGGAACACAATCCCTATGAGGAGAGGCTGAGGGAGCTGGGATTGATTACTCTGGAGAAGAGGAGGCTCAGGGGAGACCTTCTTGCTGTCTACAACTACTTGAAGAAAGGTTGTAGCCAGGTGGGGGCAGGTCTCTTCTCCCAGGCAATCAGCACCAGAACAAGAGGACACAGTCTCAAGCTGTGCCAGGGGAGGTTCAGACTAGGAAGAAATTCTTCACAGAGAGAGTGATTGCCCATTGGAATGTGCTGCCCGGGGAGGTGGTGGAGTCACCATCACTTGAGGTGTTTAGGAGGAGACTTGATAGGGTGCTTGGTTGCATGGTTTAGTTGATTGGGTGGTGTTGGATGATGGGTTGGACACAATGATCTTGAAGGTCTCTTCCAGCCTGGTCTGGTCTGGTCTGGTCTGGTCTGGTCTGGTCTGGTCTATTCTATTCTATTCTATTCTATTCTATTCTATTCTATTCTATTCTATTCTATTCTATTCTATTCTATTCTATTCTATTCTATTCTACAGAGGCTTCATGCTGCAGAGGCTTCATGCTGTGTAGACAGAAATTCCTATTTGTTACACGGAATAAACATTAACTTAACTCATTTCTAACCCGTGAACACATTTTTTACTCTGTTACATCTGTGTTCAAATTCAGCTTCTGTAATGCTTCTACAGCACAGGACTAGCCTCAGTTCTAGGAAAAGCTGTAAGCAAGAAAAAAAGCCTCAAAGTCTCTTTGTCTCGCTCTGATTTATGTAAGTATGGATTCACATATGCTGAACTGTCGAAATGTGTTTCTGAAGAACTAGAAAGCATCATTAATTTGGAGCATCTGGGAACAAAAATGTCACTTATGGAACTGTCAATTATTATTCTAAAAAAATAATGACATTATTTTGTCAGAAAACGAAACCAAAAATCAATTATAATGTAATATATATTAAACTTTTTTTTTTTTTTTGCTGCAAACACAGTTGCCTCTACAGGGCTACATTCTGACAGAGTCAGAGTTACATATAATTTATATGGAAATGACATACTGTTCCACAAAAAATATCACCACTGTGAGGGTGGTGAGGCCCTGGAATGCGTTGTCAAGGGAGGTGGTTGAGGCCCCGTCCCTTGAGGTGTTTAAGACCAGGCTGGATGAGGCTCTGGCCAGCCTGATCTAGTGTAGAGTGTCCCTGCCCATGGCAGGGGGTTGGAACTAGATGATCCTTGTGGTCCCTTCCAACCCTAACTGAAACTATGAAACTATGAAACTATGAGAGTGTTTTCCTTTGATTTTTGTGAAAAAATAAAGCCCCTTGTCTTTTTTTTTTATAATAAGAGTGAAGTACTTATTTGCAGAAAAAAACCCATTTGCAATTAATGTTTTGATGAGGCTCAAAACTACCTGGATAATTAACTATCACTATAATCAAAGCTATTGTAGTCGTCTTGGTACTTAATCACTGCATTGAACTGGAGCTTGGAAGTTAGCCGGTCTTTAGTACAGCAACAGGTAAAGCTTTAAGCAATATAGCTTCTATTCAGTTGTCCAACCGAGTGTCTTGTATCATATGAAATATGAGACTCCTGGTATCCTGCTGCTGATCTGTGTCCTATGCCTTATTTGCTGGTCCTCTGTGGATATCTCAGGTGCCTGAGGGTATCTATCGCAGTGTGGCAGTGCCTGCTTGGTAACTGAACAGAGCCCTGAAGAAGCAGACATTACTGAGAAAGCAGATTTGCTTCTCTGTCACTGACAGAACACCAGAATAGCAAGGTAGACAAACTGTTCTAAACAAAATACATCAAAAGATGTCAGACTGCACCTCATCCTTTGGAGGCCTATATATTCTCTCAACTGTTAGATGCTTCAAAAGAAACTGTCTCCAAGAACACCTTTCTTTTGCTGATTGCTGCAGTGAATGCATGTACACATTGAAAACCACGAAGATTATGGTTCTTAAATGACACAGAATATATTTGGCTTAGTATTTTATTTTTATTTTTAATGTGGTACCCAGAAATAATTACTTTCTTACCATCATTTCTCAGTGTCAGAGGTGTAGGAGGACTCAAAACTCTGGCATTTGTTACTGTGTTTTTTACCAGGCATATATAGCTGCCAACATCAGATGTTTGCACCTTGGAGATGTAGAGATTGCCTGTCTCCTGAGAGATGAAGCGTCTGCTATCTTCTGCCACAAAAGATGGGAATTCATTAAATACCCAGCTATAGATGATCTCTAAAGGAACACAGAAAAAAAAATAAGAGAAAGTAATTATGGAAGCAATTTTATGTCCTCAATAAATGTTCATTAATTTTATTTAAATCATAATAGCATAGAATCAATAAGGCTGGAAAAGACCCCAGAGATCACCAAATCCAACCTATCACCCAAAACCACATGACTGACTAAACCATGGCTTCAAGGGTCATGTCCAATCCTGTTTTAAACACCTCCAGGGACGGTGACTCCACCACCTCCCTGGGCAGCACATTCCAATGGGCAATCACGCTTTCTGTGAAGAACTTTCTCCTCACATGGAGCATAAATTTCCCCTGGCACAAACTGAGACTGTCCCCTCTTGTTCTGCCACTGGTTGCCTGGGAGAAGAGACCAACCCCCACCTGCCTACAACCTCCCTTCAGGTAGTTGTAGAGAGCAATAAGGTCTCCCCTGAGCCTCCTTCTCTCCAGGCTAACCAATCCCAGCTCCCTCAGCCTCTCCACAGCGGGCTTGTGCTCTGACCTCTCCCCAGTCTCGTTGCCCTTCTCTGGGCATGTTCAAGTGTCTCAATATCCTTCTTAAACTGAGGAGCCCAGAACTGGACACAGGACTCAAGGTGCAGCCTAACCAGTGCAGTGTACAGGGGCAGAAGGTCCTGCTGGACACACTAATCCTGATCCAGGCCAGGATGCCATTGGCCTTCTTGGCCACCTGGGCACACTGCTGGCTCATGTTCAGCCAGCTGTCAACCAGTACCCCCAGGTCCCTTTCTGCCTGGCTGCTCTCCAGCCACTCTGACCCCAGCCTGTAGCACTGCATGGGGTTGTTGTGGCCAAAGTGCAGCATGTGGCAAAAGCTGAAGACTTTTAAAACTTTTTTGTTTGGTTTAGAATTCAAGATTATTTTTCACTTTCTGGAATTTTGAAAACAGTATTAGCATTGAGTCCACAAATTCCCTGGGAAGACAGATTTGATAAGTTAATGATTCAATAGACAGAAAAAAATATCCATAAAATATTAGATAGTTCTCTTGTCTAATCTTTCAGGTCAAAAAAATAATACACAAACCATTATTTTCCCTAGTTGCAGTGAAAAACATCAAGAAGCTTTCTATAAGGCTGGACATTAGGAAAAAAAAATCACAGCAAGAGTGGTCAGGTGTTGGAATGGTCTGCCCAGGGAGGTGGTTGAGTCACCGACCCTGGAGGTGTTTAAAGGTCATTTAGATGTGGTGCTTGGCAATATGGTTTAGGGGTGAACTTTGTAGACTGGGGTTAACGGTTGGACTTGGTGATCCTGAGAGTTCCAACCTCAATGTTTCTGTGATTCTGTGAATTACTTTTCAAGTGTGTGTATAAACAGTTTTTATTCTGAACACATGGGTTTAGAACTGGCAGATTCATAGTTTCATAGTTTCAGTTAGGGTTGGAAGGGACCACAAGGATCATCTAGTTCCAACCCCCCTGCCATGGGCAGGGACACTCTACACTAGATCAGGCTGGCCAGAGCCTCATCCAGCCTGGGCTTAAACACCTCAAGGGACGGGGCCTCAACCACCTCCCTGGACAACCCATTCCAGGGCCTCACCACTCTCATGGGGAAGAACTTCCTCCTCACATCCAGCCTGAATCTCCCCACCTCCAGCTTCATTCCATTCCCCCTAGTCCTATCACTCCCTGAAAAGTCCCTCCCCAGCCTTCTTGTTGGCCCCCTTCAGATACTGGAAGGCCACAATGAGGTCACCTCGGAGCCTTCTCTTCTCCAGACTGAACAGCCCCAACTCCTTCAGGCTGTCCTCATAGGAGAGGTGCTCCAGCCCTCTGCTCATCCTCGTGGCCCTTCTCTGGAATAACTAATAACTGTTCAGCCTACCTTGCAGTTACTGCACTATCCTTCTATCTTCTACATCTGCTTCACTGAGGAATCTCAGAACCCTTCCTATATGCACCTTAAATCCCTACAATCAATGAATAATTTCTTAAAGCAAAGATACGAACTGCTTTGCCTCATAATCTGATGGATCAAACATTAATCAAAGTAATTTTAAAATATGGTAATTAAAGTGAGTCCCTTGGGTTTTATTTTTATCCCACATATCATTCTGTTAACCTCAGAAGTATATATTTTCCATTTATAGTCCTAATAATTAGTTGAGGAAAAAAAAATATTATTTCCTATTATTCTGTATGAGATTGTATCATGTTTTATTAAAAACCTAGATGCATGAATGTCTTAGCATTAGAAATATCAATAAAGTTAATGAGATTCTGATTTAGCAGGGAATTCCTTTCAGGGAATTACTCCTGTGGAGATCCCACCGAATCAAACTTTAAAGTCTTAACCTCGCGTGTACTTCTTTTACATGGTGTTATCCTTTCAGTCTTATCTTCCACTATTTCACTCCTAAACTGGCACATTAGCTATAAGGCAATTTCTCCTGTAATCTCCCCTCATGATAGTCTTTAAAGAACTAATCCCCAAATCAGAAAAGCCTGAACTAGTTCAGCTGTATAAAATCCCTAGTGCTGCTTCAAGATGCAAACCACTCCAGCTTCTTAGCAACTTCCAGCTTTTTAGACCTGAATTTTTAGAGGGCTACTCTTACCTGCAGCAGCAGCATGAAGACAGTAATTGCTTATATGTCAGTCTGGTTCTCTCATATTTCTATCCTCACTACAGTCTACATGTTTTCATGATATCAATTTAGCTGGAAAATGAAAGGGATCAAAGGGTGAGAGGAAATGCCTCAAAATTTAAATATTTCTGTGCACTTTTCTGCTAACAATGGGAGAGAAACTGGTATAGCTGTTCACAGTACATGAAGTATGAGACACATTAACTTCCTAGCTAAATATACCACATAGCCAGGTGTGCAATTTGACTGTAACAGGATGGAAAACATTAGAAATGCTAACTGGTTTGTCCTTTCTATCCTTATGCTCTATTGCTCCCTGACACAGTGGTTAGAAAGGAACAGAACAGAAAAGCATGATGACCACCTTTTTCAACCAATGAAATCTAAAAGTGCCAAGAGTGATGCAGAGATGCAGAATATTCTGGATCAATTTTGGAGGAGCTCAGTTTAGTTTTGATGTCAGGTGAGAATTTACTTGTGAAAAAAATAGAATAGAATAGAATAGAATAGAATAGAATAGAATAGAATAGAATAGAATAGAATAGACTTGACTTGAATTGAATTCAATTCAATTGACCAGGTTGGAAAAGACCTTTGAGATCATCAAGTCCAACCTATCACTCAACATTATCTAAATCTAATCAACTAAACCATGGCACAAAGCACCCCATCAAGTCTCTTCCTAAACACCTCCAGTGATGGTGACTCCACCACCTCCCTGGGCAGCCCATTCCAATGGCCAATCACTCTTTCTGGGAAGAACTTCTTCCTAACATCCATCATGAACTTCCCCCGGTGCAGCTTGAGACTGTGTCCTCTTGTTCTGCTGTTGGTTGCCTGGGAGAAGAGACCAACCCCCACCTGGCTACAACCTCTTGCACTAGTACAAAAATGGGATGTTAAAGGACTAAACTTAGTTATCTGACAGTATGAAAAGGTTTCCCAGAATGGGAAATTTAGCTGCACATACTGACTTTTTTGGTTAAAACCATTTACAGATCCAATTGTAATTCTGAGAAGCTACATAGGACCCTGAGGAATCGAGGGCTCACAGAATGCTCTCCTAGTATTCAGCCTTTCCTTCATCTTCTGATATGTTTTAGGCAAAATACTAATTAGCCTCAAATATTTCTTTGTGAAAATGTCATTGTCACATTTTGCCATGAAGTCTTACCTGGCAGAGATGACTCTTGGCAGAATAAAGTTCTGTGACGGAATGGTGAACATACCAACAGCATCCTAGCCTGTATCAGAACTGGCATGTCCAGCAGGAGTAAGGAAGAGATTGTGCCCCTGTACTCAGCACTGACAAGATCACACCTTGAGTACTCTATCCAGTTTTGGGCACCACAGAATAAGAAAAACTGAGTTGCTGGAGCATGCACAGAGAATGACAATCAGTCTGGTGAGGGGTTTGGAGAGCGTCATAAGGAGAGGCTGAGGGAGCTGGAATTGTTTTGTCTGAAGAGGCTGAGAGGAGACCATATTGTTCTTTACAGCTACCTGAAAGAAGTCTGTAGTGGTTAGTGTTTGCCTCTTCTCTCAAGTAACTGGTGACAGGGGAAGAGGTAATGGCCTCAAGCTGTACCAGGAGAAGTTTAGGTTGGGTGTCAAGAGGAATTTCTTTACTGAAAGTGGTGAGGCATTGGAATAGCCTTTACAGGGAGGTGAATCATCGTCCCAGAGGTGTTCTCAAACTGAATAAATGTGGCTTTTCAGGGCATGGTCTAGTGTCCATGGAGCTGTTGGGTAGAAGGTTGGACTCGATGATCTTCTAGGTCTTTTCCAACCTTAATGTAGCCATGATTCTATACAAGTTCAAGGAAAATGCCCAGGCTTTAATTGGAGGCACCTGTTACTGTCAAATGGAGAGCAGTCTCACTAATTACTTTGGCTTAAAAGTAGTTCTAAAGTAGTCATCATTGAGAGTTCATTGGTAGTTGACATAGAATAAAATTTTCTCCATTTGTAGCCTAAAGCCACATACAGTTAATTATTCATTTATTAATTAAAACTGCTCCTGAGGAATGATTTTCAGGTAATAAATTTTTGTGCCTCTAGTCTATGCTGATGCTGAATTTGGAGGTGCTGCTGCCATTTGATCAAAATTTAAATGATATTTGCTCTTTAAAACACAGTGGTGGATGAATGGGTACTAGGATAAAGTAATGAGAAGAATAGCAGAACTCCTGCCAAACCTAAGACTCCAATAGTTTATGCTGTTAAGCTGTGGTTAATTTTTTGTTAGTGCACACCTACAGAATCTGTATTCCAGCCAGGAGCCCAAACTCCAAAGCATGGATAAAAGTCTGTGCCAGATTACACCCAGACCAGGAGGGGGGTAGGATGAAAAGAACCTACCCCCAGGTAGACAAAGAAACCTGACTCAGGTGGACAGAGAGATTTAGTTCCCCCTCCCAGGGGTAAGGGTCCCTGTCTATTCCATTCCTAATTCCTATCTGTAAGGCTATTTAAGAGGAAGACTTTTTCCTGTCTCCTCCTCACCTTCCCTGCCCAAGACCCTGCTCCTGCTGCTGTTACCTTGTGGTGGGGCCTGTTCCATGATGCTCCAGATTCCTAAGGATTGCATCTAAAGAGAATCCATCTCGCATATAGAGAATCCTTTGCCATCTGCGTCTGGTTTTGTATGTAATTTTATTTGCCCTTTTTCCTCATACCATTATAATCTTCCTTTTACTCAAATACCTTTTGTATTTTGTTAAACTTACCTTTTTATGTCCAAATTGAATCAAGACTGTTTCTTTTGTAATTTTACATCTCTTTTCTCCTTGCCTAATTTGCTTTTCCCTGCTGGGAAAAAAAGGGAGAGGGGAGGCAATCTTAATCTGTTCCATTGGGACTTTTGGACTCTGGGAAAAAAGCTTAAACCACAACAGAGTCCTAGCAGGTTACTTCTTGATCATTATTGTCATTGAAGGAATTACTCCTGCTTATTTATGTTGTTATTTCTAAAAAATAACAACTTTGGGGATACACTTTTAAGTAATTAAAAACTCTGCCTCTGAAGGCTCAGATATCAACTTCACCTGGAACCTTCTTTTCACGTGAAAAGACTCTTACACAATTTATGCAGTTTTTCTCCTTTTAGACCTGGTTCACGACTTCAGCGTATTCTTAAACATAATAATATACATATTTTTGAGGGTTATATCCATAAAGTATGCACAGGTCTCAGTGGAAATATCTCAAGAAACTGTGATTTTCAGTGCAGCCTGTGCAGAACTGTATGAAACAACCACAGCTGGCTTGGGATCTGAGGACCCAACGTTTTTTTGATGACAGAAGTAGATGGATGATCTTGCACAAGAGGTTTTACAGAAGGCTGTTTAAAGAATGACTGCAATTATGGGAAAATCAGCGTAACTTGACATGGATCCACTGCACAAATGTTTCACACTTCCAGGTTTTCACCCATAGTAGAGGATGTAGCATACAAGGGCAATGAGGCTGGTGAGAGGCCTCAAGCACAAGCCCTACAAGAAGAGGCTGAGGGAGCTGGGATTGTTTAGCCTGCAGAAGAGTCTATTGTGTCTACTGTGTCCAGTTCTGGGCCCTTCAGTTTAAGAAGGACACTGAGACACTTGAACGTGTCCAGAGAAAGGCAACGAGGCTGGGGAGAGGCCTTGAGCACAAGCCCTATGAGGAGAGGCTGAGGGAGCTGGGATTGTTTAGCCTGCAGAAGAGGAGGCTCAGGGGAGACCTTATTGCTCTCTACAACTACCTGAAGGGTGGTTGTAGCCAAGAGGGGGTTGGTCTCTTCTCCCAGGAAACCAGCACCAGATCAAGAGCACACAGTCTCAACCTGCACCAGGGGAGGTTTAGGCTCGAGGTGAGGACAAAGTTCTTCACAGAGCTGTTAGCTGTTGGAATGGGCTGCCCAGGGAGGTGGTTGAATCACCATCCCTGGAGGTGTTCAAGACGGAATTGGACGTAGCACTTGGTGCCATGGTTTAGTAGTCATGAGGCGCTGGGTGACAGGTTGGACTTGATGATCTTTGAGGTCTTTTCCAACCTTATTGATTCTATGATTAGTGTTTGCATTCTGGGGCTCTGACTGTTTCCAGTTCACATACCAGTAAAATCAAAACTGTAGGTTTTTCAGTTTGTTTGTGTGTGTGTGTTGTGTTTGTTTGTTGATCATTTGAGGTTTTTTGGTTGGTGCATGATTTTTTTGGTTGGTTCATTCTCTTTTCTTTTTTGCTACTGGCAGTATCATACTTAAGAAAATATTGCAATGATATACAAAAATAATTAATAGAGTGGCTTAAAATCAACATTTAAAATGTTACTCTTCATGCAAGTCTGTCCTCTATACTACATGCACAGCAAAATATTCTGAAACAACAGTGAAAATTGTTATATGCCACAAATCCCACAGCACCTCAGTACAAGATCATATGCAAACAGGCATTTAAATATTACCTGAAATTCCACTCTTACAAAATGCTAAACTGCTGGGTGACCTTCTTGAGGTTGAGAATGAGATGCCTAAGACCAAAGCAATGATGCTATGCCTATTGATACACAACTCACTGCATATGTTAGTGAACTTCAAGCCTGTGTTTTTCTATGATGGCTTATGCTAGAAGATTTTAGAACCAATGTCATTTGGCTATGCTTAAAGAACAACTATCTTTGTATTAACTTTTTAATACACTTCAGAGATGCCTCCCAAGCCTGGCAGGTAAACAACAATAACCTTCAAGAGATTTTTGAATCTGAAAGTCAGTGCTACCAAAATCTAATTAACCAAAGCACAGCTGTAAAACGAGAAAGTAATTGCTGTGGATATGAATGTTCTGAAGTCATCTTCTTCTGAGCAAATCCTGAGCAAATGGATTCTCCTTGTTTTACTCTCTTTTGCTCTCAATAGGGACAAAAAAGTTTAAGTAAACATGGGAAACTGTCAATACCACAGAATAACAGGACTTTGGAGTATTTTTGCAGAATATATGCTGAGCTTATTTTTTATTTCTATGCCCATCTATTTTATTGTTCATGTGACACCTATGCCAAACCCACACAGATGATGCAGAACCCTTCCTGGAAATCGCAGTTGAAGGCCAACCCAGAAGAACCTTTTACCCCGATGCTATTCATCAACACATACAGAATCAGAGAGCAAAAAGACAGCAAAATGATGAACTATAGGAGCATTTGTAAATGGGCATTCTCCTATGGCTTGTGCTAGAGGACTCTTCTGCTGGTGTGTTCTGTTACATATGAAATTGAGGTGGCACAATGATTTGAGCCATTTTGATAATTACAAAGTTGATATTTTCATTGATGAATGACCAGCATTGTTTACAGATGAAAGTCTCCTAGGAGCTTAGTATCTGTTTTCTGAAGGTCAATTGGGAAATCCTTCCAAATTCCCAATTTCTTTCTGTGTTTTATTAAGTACTTTTTTAGTTGGCTATATAGGTGAAAATCTGGGTCACTGGGTGATAAAAATAGTGAGAATATCTATCTCCTGCTAAAAAGAATTTATAGTGTGAAATTTTGTTTGCTATAATTCCTTAAGTTATTGTTGTAGATCCATTTTCTCTGTTTAACAATACTAATTCCTAAACTGCCACAATGTGATGTAATCCACAGAATGGATGAAGCTGTAGTAATGACAAATCAGCATTTATGCTAGTGCTGCACTGTGCTTTTGGAAATATCATTCTGATGCAGGCAGTGTCAGTGCTACGACAATGGAAATGTCTTTCTGTCATTGAGGGTCAGTAAGAAATAACCCCTTAAGTACTGTAATGAGAGCTGTGCTGGAGGCATTCAGATAGCTCTAAATATTAACTCCTCTGTTTGTTAGTGCTAGAATGTTTCCCTGATTTGCTTCATGTTTTTTCTCCTGAGAAGTTCCTCCTTTCACCCTTTTTAAATGAGGTTTCTGAACAGAGTTTTCATCAGCTCTGTTAGAGGAGTAGTGTTTTGGGGTGGCAAGCAATGTCATGACAAGAAAGCCAGCATACAAGCTCCTTTAAAGCCACCTAAAAGCTAAATGTACAGTCCATATATTGGCCAAATATTACATCTTGAAGGGCAAAGCACGCAAACACACGTCCCATAATTGCATCTCCTTGGAGTTATGGTGTTTGCAGGAGACATGAGTGGTTTGTGGTCTTTTTGTGACGCAGTAGTAGATACACTGCTGCATCTCATCCTCTATCCTGTTAGGAAAATATATTTCTCATGCTCCATTTAGGATTGCCTCTGACTGCACCAACTCCACAAGATGGCAGTACTTGATGAATATATGGTCCAACATGAGAGATAATCTGGGAGTTTAAGCACCTGTGAAGAAGTTTTTTTGGTTGGTTGGTTGTGGGTGGGTTTTTTTGGGTGTTTGTTTGGTTGGTTTTGGTTTTAATAAGAACATCAGCAAAAAGTGCAGTCAGTATTACAGGCTGAATTTGCTACACATAGCTACAAACCATGACATTTACATGATGGTTTTGCTTTGCTTTTCTATTCAGAAATACACTGTTTAAATAAAGTATCAGGAAAAAAAACCCCACATGCCTAAATCTCCCCTGCCCTGTTTTCAACTTTATCATCCCTCTCTGCTGTTTGGATATTCTGTGCACAAGCTACAGAATAAGAGTGCAGTATCTGGCACTCTCTGATGATGGAGAACACATTCAGAAGAGGGAAAGCTTCTTTTTTAGCTAAGATGAATGATAACAATGAGTTGTTCCTGCAGCCTCCCACCACAACCAGATAAATAATTTTGGTACATTTCTTTGTGCTGCTGTGGTTTATTATCACTGTTCATTAATCCTCTAAGAAAATATATTTAATGAAGGTAATTTATTTGTTGCATTGTAATGCACCCACACAGAGCAAACAGATATTGTTGATTTATCAGCCAGCAAAGAAATTGCTTCTTTTCTGCTCTGGGGGCTCTGTATCTACTGCTTACTTACCTGAAACACATTTCTACCAATCACATATTTGTCTTTGCTCAGATTTAATTACAGTGATAAACATTCAAACATCTTCTTTTGTATAGCATTCACACAGCAAATAGCTACAAATTTAGTAGAAATGGTAAGTGTACTGTCAGTACTGAACTTGTACTGCAGGATACTAATATTATACTGTCATTATCAGTGTACACAACCAATATAGTCTCATTTGTACATTTGACGTCTATGAAATATAGCCAGTCACTGAAAACATGTAAAGACCATTTAAATGCCTTTCTCACACACACACACACTTTGAAGAGACCACATAACAAACAAACCAAAATATGGCTTCTGGAATGGATGCTAGGTTGTTGTGTGTATTTTATTGTCACTGGTGTCATTTTCATTTAAAAAAATTACCTATTTTGGAAAGAATCAAAATACTGTTATCAAAAGGAATACAATGCCAGATGTGCTTCACGTCCTTCCTTTGCCCTCAGACATATAAAGACATTCTTAACCCAGCCTTTAAAAGGATCTAGTGAATTATATCCTTCAATTTTGATCTTCAGAATAACCTATTTCTTTAGTTAATAATTAGTTTTCATCAATACTTGTGGTATACTTCCTTTATATTTTCAATATCGTTTACTAAATGTTCAACTTACTATATTGAAAACAATTTATTGCTGACCTATAATAAACTCTTACTGTTAAAAGAGAAGACCATTATCCTTCTGTATAGAAAACTTTTCTTTTGAGGGTGAAATCAGTCAAAACTCTTCAATGTTTCCTCAGAATTTTTGGCTCTGAACCCTTTACATAGTTTTATTTTTGTCATCTCTGCTGCTTTTCTGCATCATATAATACAAGACTCAAAGGTGGGCATTGACTTGCTGGAACGTGTCCAGAGAAGGGCAACAAAGCTTGGGAGGGATTTGGAGCACAGCCCTGTGAGGAGAGGCTGAGGGAGCTGGGGTTGCTCAGCCTGGAGAGGAGGAGGCTCAGGGGAGACCTTATCGCTGTCTCCAACTACCTGAAGGGAGGTTGTAGGCAGGTGGGGGTTGGTCTCTTCTCCCAGGCAACCAGCACCAGAACAAGAGGACACAGTCTCAAGCTGCTCCAGGGGAGTTTTAGGCTGGATGTTAGGAAGAAGTTCTTCACAGAAAGAGTGATTGGCCATTGGAATGTGCTGCCCAGGGAGGTGGTGGAGTCACCATCACTGGAGGTGTTGAGGAAGAGACTGGATGAGGCACTTAGTGCCATGGTTTAATCAATTTGATAGTGGAGGATGATAGGCTGGACTCAATGATCTCAGAGGTCTTTTCCAGCCTAGTTTATTCTATTCTAGTCTAGTCTAGTCTAGTCTGTTTGTGACATTAGCACTGATAATGTGAAAAATAGTCACATATATTCTATAGGTAGCAATATTCTTTTTAATTCCCAGAAATGAAGTATTCAATTTTCCATTCTAATAAATATTTCTGTAATAGAAGTACTTTTCTAAGGAAATATTCTGCTTCATAAGTTATTTCCCTATAATCTATCTGTATGGATATATTTGGTAAGTAGAGTAATCTGCATTTTGCTGACATTGAGGAAACAATTCTGGCAGTGTACTGATCAGTTTTGATTATTATTCTATGCTCTGCATTGATCATAACCTCTTGCAAGTAGAAGCCACAAATGTAAATATGTCCTTCTTTCCACAAGGTTGGTCATACTTTTGAAGAGAAAACAAAAAAACCAAAATTCTATGATTTGATAAGTTATCTATGGGACAGCAATTTGCCCTTATGGTCAAGAAGTCAATCGTATCCTGGGCCACATTAAGAAGAGTGTGACAAGCATGTCATAGAATCAATAAGGTTGGAAAGACTTCAGAGATCATCAAGTCCAACCTGTCACCCATCACCTCATGACTAACTAAACCATGGCTTCAAGTGTCATGTCCAATCCCCTCTTGAACACCTCCAGGGACAGTGACTCCACCACCTCCCTGGGCAGCACATTCCAATGGCCAATTGCTCTTTCTATGAAGAACTTTCTCTTCACCTTGAGCCTAAACTTCCCCTGTCACAGCTTGAGACTGTGTCCTTGTTCTGTTGGTGGTTGCCTGGGAGAAGAGACCAACCCCCACCTGGATACAACCTCCCTTCAGGTAGTTGTAGAGAGCAATAAGGTCTCCCCTGAGCCTCCTCTTCTCTGGGTTGGTGCATTCTCCTGAGTAACATGTGATAGGATAAAAGGAGAAAAACCTCAGGCTGTGACAGGGGAGATTTAGGTTGGATATTAGCCCATTAAAACAAAACAAAACAAAACACAACACAACACCCAGTAATGGAGTCACCATCCCTGGAGGTATTTAGCAGATGTATAGATGTGGTGTTTAGGGACCTTGGACTTAATGATCTCAAGGGTTTTTTCCCAACTTAAATGGTTCTATGATTAGTAATTTCCAAAAACAACAAGTAGAGATAATTTTGTTCCAGGATTAGAAAGGGTAATCAAGAGGACCCACATCATTATAAATTCATCAGCCTCAGCCTTAGCTGAAATAATCCAGTGACTTACATGAGAGTTGATTAATATCCAATTAAAAAGGATATAATTAATAATATTGGAAGGAAAGAAATCTGGTCCAACTAAGTGCATTTTTTTTTTAACTGACAAAGACAGAAAAAATTCTGTAGCGTGGTGATAAAATTAATTTCACTAAATTCCAAATTATTGTGTCTTATTTTGTGTCTATTGTGTCTACTGTGTCCAGTTCTGGGCCCTTCAGTTTAAGAAGGACACTGAGACACTTGAACGTGTCCAGAGAAAGGCAACGAGGCTGGGGAGAGGCCTTGAGCACAGCCCTGTGAGGAGAGGCTGAGGGAGCTGGGGTTGTTTAGCCTGCAGAAGAGGAGGCTCAGGGGTGACCTTATTGCTCTCTACAACTACCTGAAGGGTGGCTGTAGCCAAGAGGGGGTTGGTCTCTTCTCCCAGGCAACCAGCACCAGAACAAGAGGACACAGTCTCAAGCTGCACCAGGGGAAGTTTAGGCTGGAGGTGAGGAGAAAGTTCTTCACTGAGAGAGTCATTTGCCATTGGAATGGGCTGCCCAGGGAGGTGGTGGAGTCACCATCCCTGGAGGTGTGCACGAGGGGATTGGACATGGTGCTTGGTGCCATGGTCCAGTTGTGAGGTCTGTGGTGACAGGTTGGACTCGATGATCTTTTAGGTCTCTTCCAACCTCGGTGATTCTGTGATTCTGTGATCAGAATCAGATCACTAGCAGTCCCGTTAAGAGGGTACCACTCTCTCAAGGAGTTGATATGTATGGTTCAGTTTGATTTTTGCATTTCCAAGAAACAAACAAGCTAATTTGTCACTTTATTCTTCATTCACCTTGATTCCTAATGCAGGAAGGTTAATAGAAACAGAAATTATTCAACAAGATTTAATTTCAGGCTCCTGGGTGTCAAGAAATGAAATAAAAAGGAACTACAGTTCTAGTTCACATTTTGAAACTCAAGTGTTTCTAACAGCCTTCACCACACCTTACATGCAGTTGTTGTCATAGGAACTGTATTGGAAAAACTATATACTTGGAGTCCATAGAGTAACCTTTGTAAGGCCAGGTGTATTCAACTTAAGATACATCCCACTACCTCTCTGCTTAAGATTTCTCTGGGTGCTGCTTGGGTGTTTAACATAGATTTAAAGGCTTTAAGTGAGTCTATCTGCAGGTCAGTATTATAGTGATTTCTACGCGTGTGGCTATGTTGTGGTAGATCATCTTTGGGCCTGCTCCTTGCCTCCTATGGTATTTATACCCTCAGATCCAAAGCAAGGGCACTACATTATCATCACTTTTATATGGGAAAACTGAAGAAGATGGAGGAACTTCCAGCAGTCATGAATCAAGCCAGAGCCAGAGTCAAATCTCCCCCTAGTACATAATTCTTTATATTTTTCATTTTCTTTCCTCCTCTCTCCTCACCAGCTATTTTTACATCTACAAGAATACCAAAACAAACACACAAAAAGTTACAGTCTACAAATCCTTAGGAGCTGTGGAGATGAAAATCAGAGAGGGGTAGCCACCCTTCATCTACCCTCTGAATTTATTTTCCTACATTTAATAAAAGTTAGCTGACACAACCCCTAGTGCTCAGATTTCTAGGCTCAAATGTACCAAAGATGGATCTTCCATTACATCTTCTCAGCACAATGGAACACATGGACATTTGTTCAAAGAATAACATAAATCCAAATTTATAGTCCCCAAGGACAAATTCTAAGTATTTAAGAATGACAGTGGACAGATGATTTTTTCACCTTAATTAAAAATATCTCACAAGTGCAATATGAAAAGGAAGTCACATGTCACATTAGCAAACTGCCCTGCAATACTGTAATGATGCTCAACCATGTTGTACAAATAAATCACTGTGAATAACCTATGCAAGAAATCAATCATTTAGATGTTAACAACGTAGAGACTACTCATCCCTGTTTCTACCCAGAGACATACACTGTGGAGGATCTGTGCACATTGTTCTGCACTACTGGAAGCCCAGTGAACTGCTTCCATTCATCTTCTGCTTGTCACATAATTGTTATTTGGAGATAATACATACCTTCTGTTGTCTTACTTTCAGCCTAGGGCAGTGTCCTGTGGTTATAGTCATCATCCTCCTCAACCCTCAGCAACAGCAAAGTGACCCCTGATGTGTCACATTATGTATACAGACCGCATGGAAAAAGAAGGATTTTTTCAACTCTTCCCTGAAATTGTTTTGGTTTTTTTTTTCTCCTAAAAGAAATATTTTTGAAGCAATGCAGGCAGCAGACAGCACTGCTCCCTCCTGTGCTGCATATGTGCATATATTTCAGAGAGACTAATTATGTTTTTCAAAGCCCTTTTTCTCTTAGGCATGAAGAGTGATGATGTAAAGTTACAAGATCCGACTGTAAATCAGTGCAGTTTTAGTCTTTTACTCAGATTTTCTTCACAGATCATCTTCTGATCTCCTCTGTAAAATGGGTAGTGCTCCTTCCTTCCACCACTGCATTGGGTAGATCTGAAAATAGACTCTTCAGGTTTGAAAACTAAACTTAGTTTTCTAAACTCCTAAATGTCCTTCTGATCACAGAATCACAGAATGTTTCTGCAGGAAATGATTCTGTAGGAAAACAAGCAAACTCAGACCAACCCTTCATTGCTATTACCTATAGCCTTCTTTCCATTCTTTCTCTACTTCCTGATGCAATCCTCATTTCCAGTGGTAGACTTTCTTAATTATTGAAGAGGAAATACAATGAAAAATAACACTTCAAAAACCAATCAATGCGGTCAAAATTTTCCATTTACAGATTCACCACTCTAGGATAAAAACATCAATGCAACTGGAATTGTGTTAGAATGGAACGGAATGGAATGGAATGGAATGGAATGGAATGGAATGGAATGGAATGGAATGGAATGGAATGGAGGAGAATAGACCAGGTTGGAAGAGACCTTCAAGATCACCATGTCCAAACTATCATCCAACACTATCTAATCAACTAAACCATGGCAACAAGCACCCCATCAAGTCTTTTCCTAAACACCTCCAGTGATGGTGACCCCACCACCTCCATGGGCAGCACATTCCAATGGCCAATCACTCTCTCTATGAAGAATTTCTTCCTAACATCCAGCCTAAACCTCCCCTGGCACAGCTTGAGACTGTGTCCTCTTGTTCTGGTGCTGGTTGCCTGGGAGAAGAGACCAACCCCCTCCTGGCCACAACCTCGCTTCAGGTAGTTGTAGACAGCAAGAAGGTCTCCCCCGAGCCTCCTCTTCTCCAGGCTAAGCAACCCCAGCTCCCTCAGCCTCTCCTCATTGGGCTTGTGCTCCAAACCCCTTCCCAGCTTTGTTGCCCTTCTCTGGACACATTCCAGCAACTCAACATCTTTCCTAACCTGAGGGGTCCAGAACTGGACACAGGACTCAAGGTGTGGCCGAACCAGCGCTGAGTACAGGGGCAGAATGACTTCCCTGCTCCTGCTGGCCACACTGTTCCTGATACAGGCCAGGATGCCATTGGCCTTCTTGGCTGCCTGGGCACACTGCTGGCTCATGTTCAGCTTATTTTCAACCAGTACCCCCAGGTCCCTCTGCCTGACTACTCTCCAGCCACTGTGACCCCACCCTGTAGCACTGCATGGGGTTGTTGTGGCCAATGTGTAAAACCCGGCGCTTGGTTAGGTGGCTAATGAAGTCATCAGCAATGATTTTTACAACTCTGGAATACAGGACACAAACATAGGAGACAGAAGTGGGTAAATTATCAGAATTAAGTGTGGTATTAATTATTTGTTGGTTAAAAGATGGCAGCAATCAAAAGAAAGTCACCTTTCCACTATCCCTGCTACAGAAAAGATCTTTTGTTGTCAAATAAAGAATGCACATTTTGCTCCTGTGCAGGAATTTGGATTTTACTGTAACATTCAGATTTTTTTCTGAACTGTATGATATATATCTATATCTATTCAGTATTTTCTCCCTTGAAAAATCCAAGCAATTGCCTTGTGTATTTAGTGCTATAAACTACCTTCATGCCAGCAACAATTGTACTGGATAAGAAAAGAACTCAATACACCAAGATAGATATTTCTAAACAATTTCGAGTTTCCCTTTGAAAAAGAAAAGTCAAAACTAAATGTCTGAATCAGAATTGTTTCATACTGCCTCATTTATTTGAACAATCTTCTTGAACTGATTAAATAAAGCTATATGAAAATCTCTGTCTCATTAAGCATTGTATACCTTAAATGGCTGTAAATTCACTTTCAGGTCATGCTTACAAAATAAGGAATAATTGATTTTATTACAGAGGGAAACCTGTTAATGGCATTTTATAGAACTGAGATCAGTCTGATCCAAAGCTTTTTTTTACAGTACAATAATACAATATAATAAACCAGGTTGGAAGAGACCTTCAAGATCATTGCGTCCACCCATCAACCATCCAACCCACCTAAACAACTAATCCATGGCACCAAGCACCCCATCAAGTCTCCTCTTGAACACCTCTAATGAAGGTGACTCCACCACCTCCACCTTCTTGTGAATTGAGGCTGACCTTCTAACATTTTCAGTAGTCATCTCTACCAGAATCACCAGTGAATTCAGTTAATAATGCAGAGTCTGGGAAGAGTTGTGTTTGCTGAAAACACCACTGTTTTCATGTTTTTTAAAATCCTTTAAGATTTCCCCACAATAGTAACAGAGAGAAAAGGCTGGACATCAGATTGTTAGAAATGAATCATTTGTTATCTCTTCCTCCTTCTTATGCTTCCTCTTAAGTTGTCTGATCAGCATAGTACTGACAACTTCTCCTAAGTTACTGTGATTAACATGTGCCCTCTCACTCTATTCACTTCCATAGTATGAAGTGAAGAGGCAATAGGTATTAATTAGGTATTTTCCATTTAAAACAAAATAGTCTTCCTACATTTAACTAACTGACATGTTCAAAAACCAGCTTAGTAAAACATTAGAACTAAATAACAAATGGATTCTGCTAGAAAGGCTATTAGGTGTTGTTCAATTCTATCAGAGCCTTGTCCTCTGTTGCTGCAAGTAGTGTGTGCTACGCCAGCAGGTTGGGCTTCTGCCATTTTTTCTGCCACAGAAAAAGGTTTTGCAGCACTGTTTCCCACTTTAATTGATACTTTTACAATACTAGCTGCAGGAATGTGGTTGTGATACCAGGAACATACATCGCTGTTAAAACTAGCAGGACAATGCTGTCTCGTTCAATCACTGGATTGAGTGGTTCGTGATAGTTATGTCTAGTTTGTCGGGACATCTCAGTAACGGGCTAGGCACTTGTCTCTAGGGAAGAGGAGCTTGCACACTACAGAAACTTTTCATCATTATTATCCCATTTGTCAAGCTATAGACAAATAGTCACATACGGCTGGCGCCTGAGAGGCAATAGAGCAGGAGCCTGAGGGCCAACAGACTCAATGCATTTTTAAAACTAATTAATCTCCCATGCTTCCTCCCTCTTCTCTTGCTATCTGCTTTCATTTTGATTTTCCTGAATTGGCATCTGGGGTAATATTTGTTGACAATAGTGTGGCTGTGAAGCTGAAGCACAAGTCCCTTAAGCAGAGGCCTGTCAGGGCTGCCCCTTCATCCAGTGCTGTGCGCTGCCTTAATTGGCCAAGGTCAACCAGCTTTCTCTCACTACATTTTCATAGTCCCTGGGTGAAAGGACAACTCCAGTGAACGATCCAGTGGGTCTAGGGGCACTACAATTTTCATTTCTGGTGTAGTTTTATAATATGTTTTGAAACTTTTTTTTAATGTCTGTGTTTTTAAGGGGAGACTTTTTATTTTAGAAACCACAATTTAGAAGTTCTGCTGGAGAATTCACTGCAGTTGGAAGACTAATGCTTTTCTTTTTGCTTAATATTTAAAACTTACTTAAAATAAAGGAATAAACAAGTGATGTACATTTCTTTGCCAAG
>CM037631.1:20820749-20894260 GCA_015227895.2 Colaptes auratus
TTCCTCTCCCCCAAATATCATCTGAAGATGTTTATTTCAGGCAAGGCGTGAGGTGGAAATAAGAATAATATATGGATTTAAAAATACTTTTTTCCATGGCTCTGAGCTTCTAGTTTTTCAGCAGTCTCTAAATAAGAATGCCTGGGTTACATTGCCTGTATGTGGCTGGTACAAATTGATGTGCTTTTTGGAAATACTTTGCATTCTTACTATGAGTTCAGTTCCTCTCCACACTATTTCTCTTTACTATGCATCACTGTTTGAGCTGTGCCTTCAAACTGTGTCATAATATATATTGAAAACCTCGGCATGCCTGTGCATTTGAGGCTAGAAAAAAACCCTTTATACCCTCCAGCCCTGCAGTGTGTTAAATAGCTTCTAATTACTCCAGGATAATTCTGTAAGGTTAAAAGTCGATGAGTGTCATGAATTCTGTCCCTCAGATACTTTCCAGAAATGCCCATTCACATGATTCTGTCTTCAGTATGGCCCATATAAATCTGTTCTGATCAGGGGCAGAAATTCAGGAGAACACGATAATAACTTCTCCTTTCCTTCCGTGGTTAAAAGATTAATATCATGAATACAGCAGCAGTGAGCATTGATGATTTAAGAACAGAAATAGAATAGAAGGAATGGTGATGAGTTTGAAGCTTGTGTAGAGGAACAAAGCCAGGCCTGCAAGCCATGTCAATGCACACCAGACTGCATCATATGCTAATCTGGTTTCCCACCACTGCTGGTTTGCTTGTTAATGCACAGAGCAAGGACAGTGTCCCTGCTTGGCTGCATGTCCAGCTGCATGCAATTTTCTTCACACTTTATGTCTAATGTGTTAATGCATCTCTAACATCTAATATAGTGCTACATTATATTAATGATTCATTATTAATAATGAATTATACCCCTGAGGTTTTCTCTACTGCTTCATCAGAGCCTAAAACTGTGTCTCAAATTTGATCCTAACTCTTGATAGCAAAGTTAGATAATATGTGACACTTCTGAGATTTCAAAGATTTTTTCCAAGCTAATCATGAACACAAGAGACATCTGATAAGGTGTAATCAAACATGGAAACTGGTGATCCATAAAGCCAGGTATCGATTTCACAGCTAGTGAGGAGAAGGGGAAAAGCTCTTCTGCAGCTTTTGTTTTTGCCATTTAAAAGTTAGACATTATATTTACTCTAATGAATAAAACAAATAGCACATCAATGATTAAATACACAATAGAAAAGAGCTGAACTCTCTCCTGTGGATTCAGCTTTAGCCACACTGTAAAATACCACATTAGATTTTGTTTCATAGTATAGCAGATGCATATTGTGGATGGGGGAGGTGTTGAGTACTACAACTGTAGCAGAACAGAATCTCTGGCAACCAAATTACCCATTTTTTCCTACTCCCTGTTCACATGTACATCAGCTTGATGGCTGGTGATGATCTAAGTGGACATTCCTCTGCAATGTATTAAAGACAAAATGAGGCAAGTGTCACCAGCTTGTGACTTATAAGCCCATGAGAAGAGGTTCCAGCAATGTGAAAAGCAAAGGACATATAACATGAAAAACTGATAAATGTAAATTAGAGAAGAAAATGTTTTGAAGTAGGAATTTGCCTAACAAGATGACATATTTTTGGCAGGTATTTGTATGGATTCTCTGAGCTATGGTACTGCTGTGGTAACTCAGAAATAGGATCAATAAGCTTGGAAAAGATCTCAGAGATCATCAAGTCCAACCTGTCACCAACACCTCATGACTAACTAAACCATGGCACCAAGTGCCACGTCCAATCCCTCTGAACACTCAGGGACAGTGACTCCACCACCTCCCTGGGCAGCACATTCCAAGGCCAAGCACTATTTCTGTGAAGAACTTTCTCCTTGCCTCCAGCCTAAACATCCCTCACACATCTACCTTCAGGTAGTTGTAGAGAGCAATGAGGTCTCCCCTGAGCTTTTTCTTTCTCCAGGCTAAGCAACCCCAGCTCTCTCAGCCTCTCCTCATAGGGCTTGTGCTCCAAACCCCCTATCAGCTTTGTTGCCCTCCTCTGGACACATTCCAGCAAGTCGACAGAATGAGGCCTGATAGTGTGCTTGAGATTTATCAAACAATCTTTATTACATTACTATGAATGATTGCAATTTTGTAACAGCATTATAAGTCTATGCAAGAACAAGTCCACTTAAACCAAAGAGGAAATCAATCCAGCCTGAAAAATAGGAGCAAAATCTAATCCTGGTCTAGCACCTTATGACATAAATTCTTATTCAGTGTGAGCTAAAAATGAACTTTAGATTGATGAAAGTCTTATAAAGATTTATTAGACACAAACAATATGTGCTATCAAAGGAAAAAAAATATTGCAGATCTATTCCTGCCTTATATAAACAATGCAGGTTAAGGATACTATGTTCTCTTTAAAAAGGTTCCTTCCTCTCATCACAAGTTTATCTCCAGGGGAACAGACATCCCTACTTAAACACTGACAAATGCTGTTCCACTGGGAGTGTTCATTTCCCTCTTGGGACTGTTTTGTTATCAGTAAACTTTAAGATTAGCTGCCACAGTTGGCAGGTTTGTCATATGATAGAATTAACATCTTTTTCCTAAAGTGAGAAGTGATGTGAAGGCACATGGAAAAACACATTTGTTTTGCCTTATGGAACTTAGAAACATGTATTTCTTTACCAGTTGTGTCTCTGTCCCAGAGGTTGATTTGGGGCAAATAATACTATTAAAATATCTATTAAAATATCCTTCCCATGGTTTTCCTGTTTTAAAGAGAGAAAACAGCCATTTTATTTCTCTGTGACCTGTAAATGAAAAAGTATGTGCTAATGTCACAGGAGTGCAAGAGGACACAGTTCCAAGCTGTGCCAGGGGAAGTTTAGGCTCGAAGTGAGGAGAAAGTTCTTCACAGAGCCATTGGAATGTGCTGCCCAGGGAGGTGGTGGAGTCACCTTCCCTGGAGGTGTTCAAGAGGGGATTGGATGTGGCACTTGGTGCCATGGTTTAGTCATGCGGGCTGGGGTGACAGGTTGGACTTCATGTTCTTTGAGGTCTCTTCCAACCTTGGTGATTCTGTGATTCAGCAGAAATGAAGGCTGTTAATCTACTTAGAGTGTCCTAGTATAGAACCAGGTTAGCTGAAGTATCAAAGGTATTCTTTGCATCACTGTTAGTGTGGAAGAGGCAAGAACTCTTTTATGTTCATGGAAAAGTACAGGAGGTTTAATCAGCTGCAAAAGATGGTGCCTAGAAAGGAGCAGATCCCTGGGCTGTGTGTATCCTCAGCAAGGAGACACTCACTCTCTGAGGTGTTTCACACAGTTACCCAAGTTAAAAATAAATAAACATTAATCACAGGATGCCATGGATGGAGGAGAAACTAATGCAGATAGTGCAGTTACCTTTAAAATGAACTGAATTTTACAAAATAGTGTCTTGTCTTTGTTGTTCAAATCCTGCATCACACTCAGGATACATATCTTTCTATTATATATTATATATCTATATATATATAATATCTATCTATTATATTTTATTATGTCTCTTGGCTGCTACCACTCTGACATGCCCCAAAGAAACAGTAAACAAAACTGTCACACTTGGCTCTAGAAACAGTGAAACCTGTTTTAGATCACAGATATTAGTATCATTCTATGCTCATGTATATTCTCAAGATTATACCTTGTAATACTCAGCTGCTGCTGCCACCTTGACCATTCACTGATCTCAATGGGATGCAGCAGTTAAGAGAAGTTAACTTGAAGTTTGTTTGAAACTCTGATCAATGCGTTAAGGTCTGCTACCTTTTTGCATGATACCAGGACTGGAGTGAGAGATGGATTCATGGATTTCTATTAAGGAGGTTTATGACAGAAAAGAATTTGATTTCTGAAGAGAAACTCTTATGAGACCTTTTTAGGCATTGGCTACTACCACCCCAACATGTCCCAAAGAAACAGCAAACAAAACTGTCACACTTGGCTCTAGAAACAGTGAAACCTGTTTTAGATCACAGATATTAGTATCATTCTATGCTCATGTTATATTCTCAAGATTATACCTTGTAATACTCAGCTGCTGCTTGCCACCTTGACCATTCACTGATCTCAATGGGATGCAGCAGTTAAGAGAAGTTAACTTGAAGTTTGTTTGAAACTCTGATCGATGCGTTAAGGTCTGCTACCCTTTTGCATGATACCAGGACTGGAGTGAGAGATGGATTCATGGATTTCTATTAAGGAGGTTTATCACAGAAAAGAATTTGATTTCTGAATAGAAACTCTTATGAGACCTTTTTAGGCACTGGATTAGTGGGAAAGGGACAGGTTACAGGAAGGTCTTGACATGTTATAACAGGAGATGCCCTCCTGTGAAGTGTGAAGCCAGGAAGAATCTAGCTGCCAATGCATGAATACCCTTTCTGAAACCAATATATACCCTTTCTAGACCAATACATAGTATGTAATACTGGATCTGCCAAGATCAGCCTATAAAAAATAAAAGTCAAGGAGAAAGATATGGAAGATGTGAGGCATAGTTTTAGCTAGCTTGTGGACTGAAAGAAAAAGGCATGTTTTACAAATCTGGAGAGCAGAGAGGGTTAAGTTGTGAAAGGACAATAAAAAAGCAATATGGTGCAATGCTGAAAAGTTCTGTTCATCTTTGTTGAGGTACAAGATGGAAAACTGCATGTGTTAGAGAAGTGTGCAACCTTGATCTCTGTCTTGTTACAGGATTATTGCTTGTGAATGTTGTGTTGCTGGCAAAAATCATATCTAACTGAAGTTCATATCATAGTTAACTGAAGGTCAGAGGAAGAAAAGAAAATAATCAGGTACCTTCAAGATTTTGATCAAAATTGCCCTTCTTGGATGCCTTTAACCTTCCTTCTGTTCTAAAAGTCCTCTCTTTCTCATCATGTTGTTTGCCAAACACTGACTAAAACTCACAGAAACATCCTTTTAACATGTGAAATTGCAGTCTATATTTTTGCACCTGCTAAAAGATTGGTACTATCCAGAAGCCTCCTTTGTAGCCATAACTCTGTGTTATTGCCTTAATGAGTGACACAGCATAACTCCTTTGGAGACTTCATGCAGTTCTCAGTTACAGTCAAATGTCCTTCACTAGATCATAAAGAATTTTCATGTGGTCACCTTGATATGGACATAGATACCATGTTCATCTATTGAAACACTTTGGGGTTTTAGTTTTGTGTAATAAAAAATCTTCAGTTAAGTTTGATGGGTTTGATGGATGAACCACTAGATGGATAAAGAACTAGCTTGATGGCTGCACCCAAAGAGTGGCTGTCAATGGGTCCATGTCCCAGTGGAGGCCAGTGACAAGCAGAGTCCCTCAGGGATCAGTCCTGGGACCAGGCTTGTTCAACATCTTTGTAGGTGCCATGGACAGTGGCATTGAGTGCACCCTCAGCAAGTCTGCTGATGACACCAAGCTGTGTGGTGCAGCAGACACGCTGGAGGGAAGGGATGCCATCCAGAGGGACCTTGACAGGCTGGAGAGGTGGGCACAAGCCAAACTCATGAGCTTCAACAAGACCAAGTGCAGGGTCCTGCATCTGGGTCGAGGCAATCCCAGGCACAAATACAGGCTGGGCAGGGACTGTCTGGGGAGCAGCCCAGAGGAGAGAGACTTGGGGGTGCTGGGGGATGAGAAGCTCAGCATGAGCCCTCAATGTGCACTTGCAGCCCGGAAAGCCAATCAGATCCTGGGCTGCATCAGGAGAAGTGTGGCCAGCAGGTCAAGGGAGGTGATTCTCCCCCTCTACTCAGCTCTGGTGAGACCCCACCTGGAGTACTGCCTCCAGTTCTGGAGCCCCTATTACAAGAGGGATCTGGAGGTGCTGGAGGTGTCCAGAGAAGGGCCGAGGATGATCAGAGGGCTGGAGCACCTCTCCTATGAGGACAGACTGAAGGAGTTGGGGCTGTTCAGTCTGGAGAAGAGAAGGCTCTGAGGTGACCTGATGGTGGCCTTCCAGTATCTGAAGGGGGCCTACAAGAAGGCTGGGGAGGGACTTCTCAGGCTATCGGGGAGTGATAGGACTAGGGGGAATGGGATGAAGCTGGAGGTGGGGAGATTCAGGCTAGATGAGAGGAGGAAGTTCTTCACCATGAGGGTGGTGAGGCCTGGAATGGGTTGTCCAGGGAGGTTGTTGAGGCCCCGTCCCTGGAGGTGTTTAAGCCCAGGCTGGATGAGGCTCTGGCCAGCCTGATCTAGTGTGGAGTGTCCCTGCCCATGGCAGGGGGGTTGGAACTAGATGATCCTTGTGGTCCCTTCCAAGCCTAACTGAAACTATGAAACTATAAACTAAGTCTCTCTACATGTAAAGAGTCTTCAATGAAAGTATTGATAGTGCCATAAAACAAGCAGCATTTTTAATAAAAGCTTGCAGAACAATTAAAACCTCTGTTAAAAGTCAGGTTAAGAAGATAAAAATCCTATATTTCACTGATCTTAAACACTGATTTGAACATTGTAAACACTGAAAATTGATTGACAGTTCATTGTTTCAAAAGAAGCAACATTTCTTGTTTACAAGTCACTAGATTCCATTCCCTTGTGTGACTTAAATATGTGTAACTTCACCTTAGGTTTACTTTAATTCATTTAGAAACAAGAATTTAAAATGGACTATCATCTGAGTCCCTGCAAGCCATATTACAGATGGGGAGAATGTTTATGACTGAGCAATAAATCTGTCCAAAACAAAGTTTGCAATGGAATTATTAAAGCAGCATTAAATATAACAGCATGAGCAATGCTTCTATCATAGCAGCCTCATCATAAATCAAGCAATAAAAGGAAGTCAATAACTCTATTTTGTTCTTATCTTTAACTATGACTGTTTCACAATAAAACTATAGTCTTGACCCTAGTGAAGGGAAATAAACTACAAATTTGAGAGAACATGGATATACTATGTAGATGTTACTATTGTACAGAAATAGCAGGAGCATGAAACAGTCTCTAAAGAAGAAAGAAAAACAAGCGTGTGAGTTGTAATAAAATTTCTCTGACAGAATCAATCTGTATTGATTCTTTTGATTAAAAACTCAATGTGCTGATCTATCCTGTTATAAGATAACCACAGTGTAAAAAAAAAAAAGGAATGCATAAAACTTAAATTTTAATTATTTTTTTTTTAGCAAAACAAACCTTTTAAGCAATCTACATGGCCCAGGGAACCAATTTTGAAACAAAGATTGAAAACTTTGGTAGCCCTCAAGTACAGCAACAGCCCACATCCTCTAATTTGCTCTAAAGCAAAATAAAATGTGATCAAACACTAAAAAATGGGTTGTTAGCAACATAATAAACACTATCTATCTATATCTATCTATCTATCATCTATATCTATCATCTATCTATCTATCTATCTATCTATCATCTATCTATCTATCTATCTATCTATCTATCTATCTATCTACTACTACCTACCTGAGTACTGCGTCCAGTTCTGGGCCCCTCAGCTTAGGAAGGATGTTGACTTGCTGGAACGTGTCCAGAGAAAGGCAACAAAGTTGGTGAGGGGTTTGGAACACAAGCCCTATGAGGAGAGGCTGAGGGAGCTGGGGTTGCCTAACCTGGAGGAGACTCAGGGGTGACCTTATTGCTCTCTACAACTACCTGAAGGGAGGTTGTAGCCAGGTGGAGGTTGGTCTCTTCTCCCAGGCAGGCAGCACCAGAACATGAGGACACAGTCTCAAGCTGCACCAGGGAAGGTTTAGGCTGGATGTTAGGAAGAAGTTCTATACAGAGAGAGTGACTGCCCATTGGAATGGACTGCCCGTGGAGGTGGTGATCATTGGAGGTGTTCAGGAGGGGACTTGATGGGGTGCTAGGTGCCATGATCTAGTTGTTTAGGTAGGTTGGATTGGTTGATGGGTTGGACGCGATGATCTTGAAGGTCTCTTCCAACCTGGTTTATTGTATTGTATTATTGTATTATTAACAGGGGCCCACTTTCATTTAAAAGATGTTTTTATAGCCATGTTCACTGTCACATCCATACAATAATTGTGTTTCAATTACTTCTGTTTCATATATATATATAATAAATTTTCTTTGAACCCCCCATCAAGACTTCTGTTATACCTTGGCAATAAATCATGGATACATGCAGTGTTTTTCTTAGGCTGTGACTGATGGTCATTATAAGCAGCATATAAATAACATAATTTTGAGTTATTTCACTCCTGTATTATTTTGAATTCTTTAGCAACAACAAAGTCCATTTTTAATTGATGTCTTTAACATAATATTTTTCACCTGTAACTGGATCATCTACATATTGCCTGAGTCAAGATAAAATTCCTCACATAGAATTTCTATCTGTCAAGGAATTAAGTTGATTTTAGTTTGGAGACAAAAGCTGTCTATTTTTTATTTGTTTTTTAATTCCTGCAGCCATGTTGACTAGCAGTTCTGAATAAACACTATTAATAAATCATTCATCTGTAACTGAAGACAAGGCTCCTTCTGGAGTAATTGCCAAATGCCTGCTTCAGGAAATCTCTCTGGAATGCCTGCTATTCTCATAGTTACAGTGGAGAGAGAAGAGTAAGTGCTCTAAACAGCTAAATTAAAGCATGAGAAAAACAGCAGTACAGTGGTTTTGAGATTGTAATAACTTCTCTGTTATTTACAATAAGAATTTAAACCACCAAATCACAAAATTATTTACAATATAAAATTATTGCCCATTGGAATGGGCTGCCCAGGTAGGTGGTGGAGTCACCATGGCTGGAGGTGTTTAGAAAGAGACTGGATGGGGTATTTGGTGCCATGGATTAGTTGATTAGATAGTGTTGGATGATAGGTTGGACTTGATGATCTTGAAGATCTCTTCCAACGTGGTCTGGTCTGGTCTGGTCTGGTCTGGTCTGGTCTGGTCTGGTCTGGTCTATTCTATTCTATTCTATTCTATTCTATTCTATTCTATTCTATTCCATTCCATTCCATTCCATTCCATTCCATTCCATTCCATTCCATTCCATTCCATTCTAAAATGCTGAACAAAGAAGGAACAAATCAGTTGATGGTTCAGTTTCATAATGGGACCCATGGCAGTGCAACAAGAAAATCCTTGCAAGCCCTCAGAAATAAGGGATAGGTACAAAGAAATGACATCAATGAAAATGAATAGAAAATCTGGTGCATTTCTACCTCCCACTTCAGCCCCCAAGTTTCAAATGAGGCCTGAAATGTCATTTGTGTAATTATTACCACACCAGGTTGAAAGCAATTTCAACTCAGCTGATTTGATTGTTCATTAATGGCTGCAAAAAGAAGATAAGAAATGTGCATGGTAAAAATAGCTACCCATTACAATAGCAGCAAATGAGGTCAGCTTATTAGATAACCTTAAATTCCTTGATCGTTCAGGTGGTTTTGGTTTTTTCCTTTATTAGAGGTTAACATCAAATATGAGCATGGAAACAAGCTAAGTAAAGTTTTCCCTGTTGGCCTTCACCTTCCTTACATGGCTCCAAATAGCGACTGACTCTTTTTGAGACAATTTACTAAATCACAGGGTGCTTATGAGGGAAGGTATCAGTATCTGTGTTCCTTGCCTGTCAGCAATGGTTGCAAAGGACACGTGGCATATCTCCTCCTCACTTGAAAGTGACAGTTGACTTGTAATCTGTCAGTGGCTGCAATTTAATTCCACCAAAATGAAGAAAACAAGAACTAACATGTTGATCACTGCTTCAGCTATAGCCAAGAGTCTAAAAGTACCTTGTTGCAAACTACTGATGTGACAGAAAATTGGTTAGTGCTGCGACAGGAGAGAGCCTGGAGCCACTAGCCTCTGCAGAACAGTCCTTTTCCTCATATGTTTCAGCATTTCATGGAATCTCTACATTTATTGCTTTTCTATCTTCTCTAATGCACCTCTTTCTTTATTTTTACTATATAAGATGTAAGACTTGTGTTTTACCACAGAAGTTCTCCCCTCATATTTGCTTTTTGAACTACTGCTTATGTTTGCGTTAGGAATGCTTTTGCAAAAGCCACTACCATTGTCTAATGGCTCCCTGCACGTCAACTATGGTCACCCACTTTTTGTTTGTACTAGTCTGGCTATGTCTTGTTTCTTCTTTAACCTCACTGGTCCTAAATAGATACAACAGAACAAGAGGACACAGTCTCAAGCTGTGCCAGGGGAGGTTTAGGCTGGTTGTTAGGAAGAAGTTCTTCACAGAAAGAGAGATTGGCCATTGGAATGTGCTGCCCAGGGAGGTGGTGGAGTCACCATCACTGGAGGTGTTTAGGAAGAGACTGGATGAGGCACTTAGTGCCATGGTTTAGTTGATCAGATGGTGTTGGGTGATAGGTTGGAATCAATGATCTCAAAGGTCTTTTCCAACCTGGTCAATTCACTTCAATTCAATTCAATTCAATTCAATTCAATTCAATTCAATTCAATTCAATTCAAATCAATGTACTAGGTCAAAATTCTCTGTAACTATTTATGAATACTTTCTCTTGACGTGTTCACTAAGAGTATCTGGATGTTGGTCAAACAGGAAAAACAGGCAAAAGAGAAGCAAAATTAATCACATCTCATCCAGCCTGTAAATAGGAATTTTGAGAGAAAAATCTAAACCCAAATCTGAACAGACCAATGACATATGAAGGTCAACATTGTTATAAAAACATTTTAAAAGTCCTCTCAGGTAGGAGAGACAGGCTTTGAAAGGTTTCCCTGGAAAACCTGGGCTGATGAGTCAGCTGGAATGGTGATCCTCAGGAAAATGATGATTGCCTCCATACTCCTTTCCTGTTGTGTATTCTTCTAACTAGATAAAGAAGTAGGAAGAATTGGTATGGAAGATATGGTACTGTGGCAGTTTAGTCTGGGTGCCTCCTGTTACTGCCACATAACTTACACCTCCTGTGTCCAGAGTGTCCAACACAGTAAAGTGAATACAGGAAACAGTGTATTTCATACCCATAAATCCTGCACCCTATAAATCCATCTGCAAAGTCATTCTCTTCCTCTTTCTTCCCTCTCTGATCCCATGGGAGATGCTCCCTATTGGGCAACAGTGGAGGTTTATCTCAAGGTCTCTTAGGCCTGGCCAGACCTAATGCCAGGAGGAGAAGTGGGGAGGCAGTCTCAGACCTGGCCAACCTGAGACTAGATTAGCAGTGTGGAGGGAGGAAAGAGCCTGGGGGTTTTGGGTAGACTCTCCAGTAGGGAGAAGGGAAGTGTTGGGAGGCCTTTGGGTGTACATTACTTTTCATTTTGACAGAGTCTTTTACCTTGAATGAATTACTGTCCACAGAAATGTCTGGGCAGAGAATTCATAATTGGCTACTTTGTCAATGATTACTTTGAGTGTGCTGTAAGGACTGTCTGTGAAAATGAAATCCAGCAAAAAAATGAAACCAGAAATGAAGCATGTCACATCTTTATAAACAATGATTTCTAATTAAGAAAAAAATTGTACTTACTTGCCAAGTGCAAAACACTCCAGCTTAACAGTACTTCCTCTCGCAGCTGTTACTGTGTAAGGAAAATGGACTTCAATTTTTGGTTCATATTCCCCCATCACACCTGGAAAATAAGGGATGTTTACAATATGAAGCATCGTTAGTTTTCGATTTGTTGCGAGTCTCACAGAAAAACCCTGTGGCTTCCTTTTTGAACCTGCTCAGCAGTGAAGCCAGTAATTGATGAGATAGCCTTGCTTGATCTCATATGCTCAGCTCAGGTCCAATACGTAGTCTAAAATGCTCTTCAGGGCTACCAGCCGTGAGCTCAAGAAAATGGATTTGTTTTCTCAAACATGAGTTAATGATTACATTTTGAGAAATTAAAGCAGGCAATCAGTTTTAGAAGGGTTTAGCAGTGTGCTGACAATTAGGACAAATAAATCAACATATCACGCTGTGTTCAAACGAGGACCTTCTGAGCCCAGCAAGAAAAACTCAAATATGCAAGAAGATTTGTATGTGCAGATAAAAACACAGGTTTGAAGACACATAAAAAGTTCACTTGTTTCATCTTCAGTGACACTTTTAATCTGGGAGATGACACATTTCATCAGGATAACATCCTTAGTACTGTAAGATACAACTAGAAAAACTTCCAGGAATGTGAACAATGTAAACACTGAAATCGACAGAGTTATCTGGAATTTGCTGTGGCATGACTGGCAGCTTTGGAAAATGATGAGAGTTTAGCAAATATATAATGAGAAGGGAAGAAAGAAAGGTGTTACAAGGCAAGGTGAATGCTTGGATTTGATGTGACTTGAAGGCAACACCAAAATCAACATGGCAGGAGAAGAATATGATTCTAACAGCTGGGTTGAGTTAGAAGATGAGCTATGAGAGTAAGCAATATTCAGGAACTAAAAGCTACAAAGTAAGAATTCTTACAAAATATGAATTATTCAGGTTGTTAGATGAGGAAAACTGAAAAAAGACTTAGGGAGGCTGTTCAATAAACAAAGTCAGAGCAGCAATCAAATTGTAGTCAATTAAAATTTCCCCTAACCTGCGCTAAAATAATTTCTAGATTCATTTAGCATAAAAAATATATTCCCACTGGCTTGTACTGTGTCAATAAATTTCATCATTTAATTATGCCCCTTCTGACTTCTTTTACTGTTTACTGGCTTTTTTTTTGGTATTAATACCAGTTTTTGATTAATCTCAGTCAAGTAATTCATAATTTTACAGCTGTCATATCCCATTTTAGCTGTCTTTTACAGACAAAAAAAAACCCCTCATCTATTAATCCCTTTGTACAGTGAATCTTTAACAAACTTGTGACCATTCCTAGTGCCCACGTTGCACTGCTTCAAATTCCACTCTGTCATTTTGAGATGACAAGATGAGAAACACACACTAATATTGAAGGATTTGGTTTGGGTTGGTTTTGTTGTTTGTATGTGTTTGCACTCGTGTGTTTGTTTGGTTTGATTTGGTTTGGTTTGCTGTTGGTTTGGTGTTGCTTGTTCCTTGTTGCTTTCCTGATGATTCCATTCTATTTGCCCTTTTCACTCTTGAGCTGATGTTCAGCCAAAATGGCACACTAATCACTTTACTGATAATGTAAACAGAAGTATTATATTTCTAGGCTTAGGTATTACATAGTATTGTACTGGGTGACATTATCTATCACCTATACAGTCTATTACCAAGTTAACCTTTTGTAGGTCTTCACAGTTAGTTTTTAATTTAACTATCCTTAATATTTTTATGTCATCAGCCTTTTTTAGCTCTGTGTTCATTTCCTTTCCAGTTCATTTATGTATGCCATGTCTCAGACAAGTATTCTGTGGCTTGATTGAAAATCTTCCAGTTCTCCAGTCTGATCAGATACTTCTCCAACACGTGGATGCTTTTACTCTGTTGTTAATCCAAAATAGGGCTGCCTTTGACAGCTTTTGATGAGTGACCCTTTCAAGAGCTATTTAAAATGAAAGCGTTACCTTGACCATTCCTACTCATTCTTTCAAACTCTTAAGGAAACACACACAGATGGAAGCATGACCTCCCTCATAAATGCTGTGCTCACAATATACGACTGTATGATAAGATTGGTGTATGGTTATGTGAGAAATACAATATGTTTTTATGAAAACACTTGACACACAAGTTAGATTACTGGCCTGCAGTTCCTCAGCTGTGCCTAGGAGTCCCTTCTATAAAAAAAAAAACCCACAGCTTTTCTACTCACCCTCCTTCTAGCCCTGAGGCACAACAAAGGAAAACATATTATCCTGCTTCCTTCCAAATATGAGTTTGGCCTTGGGGATTTGCTACTATTTCTAATGTCAGTATTTCTTCTATTGAAACTTCAATCACAAGAATTTCAGTCTTGATGGGGGAACCTCCCTAAGTTCTCTTGCAGTGAACACTACTGAAAATAGTTCTGTTAGGTTTCACGATGGAGACATAGTCCTGAGCTGCTCATTTTAGATTTCTGGCATCTGCTGACTGCACATACTTGCTAATTCAATGAATTTAAACAATGGCTGGGTGGTTTTGGGTTTTGTGTAAGACATTGTTTCTGAATATCATTGTGTTGAATTATCATGTGCTCTTCAGGATTTGCCTTTTAGTAACAGGATTATTTTTGCCTTTAAAATAATACAATACTTATGAACAAAACTGAGAGGCAGTATTACCTTTCAGATCTTATGGTTTTGACTTCTAATAGCTCCCTATAGTGAGTACAGTCTGTAAGAGTATTGCATCATGCCAACATTTCATATTACTAATGAAACTCTAATCTAGTAATATTTTGTACCACATCCTGTTCTTCCGAGTTATTGTTACAACAGCAAGCAATATGTCTACAGCAACAGGCAGAAAAATGAACAAAAATTACTGAGCAATTACTTGGTGTCCCTATGAAAGACAGGAAACAACCCAATTATTACAAAAGGATATTTTTCATCTTTATTATTTATGATATTTAAGAGCAAGAAAGCCATTACAATTGCAAAGACAGCATGTGTGGTGGGGTGAGCCACAGCATGGGAATTATCAAGGCCCTATCTTCCCACGTTACTCTAATTGCTTTGCTATGGTTATTGCACCTCCAGGCTCTTTATCTTTCCCTGTTTCTGTTTTGATCATTATGAATCACTAGTGGTAGAACAACCACCATCTGCATTTTCATCAAGATTTTTGTTTATTTCTATCAAGTGCTAAAAGGAACCTGAATTTTTAGGAAATATTGATGCCTCGAGTTATATGCATTAGAATCAAGCCCTCTCCCAGCCTCTATACATGACTCTCTTTCAGCAGTTCGGTAAAGGCCATCAAAAATGTTCTCAGCCATTTTTATTTCCATTTATCAAATAGGAAATATAACAATAAATAAAATTGATCAGCACAGAAGAAAAATATGAGGTATGATTTTTCAAGAGGGTAACAAACCACAGAGCTCATATGGTCAAAGAACAGAGGACCAGAGAGCCATTGTCAACCCTCCCGTGCTCTTTCTTCACATGAAAATACTGCCTTTGGGCCAATTTGTTCCTAGGATGACCCCTGTAATTCAGTTTTACTTAGATTGATTAGTAAGTTACCTACACTCCTCCTTTGGAAACTGTTCCTTTAGTCTGAATGTGCTGAATTTGTCACAGGTTTGAAACAAACCTCTTCAAAATAAATTTAATGTACTAGGTCTTGAAATTTTGCCTGGGATTTAAAAACTGTTTAGAAGCCAAATTTGCTTTTTAGTAAATCTTATCCCTGGGCTTTATTCTGACACAAGCCATCTCCCCTTGCGCATCCCAGTCTCTGAGTCTCTGCCTATTCAGTGTGTACGAGGAGAGCTCTCTGCATTTCTGTCCAGTCAGGGTCTTCCCTGGCTGGGTGCAGTTGAACTGACATGAAGGGATGAAACGCCACTAAACCTTCTTTTAGGTCTCTGATTACTGATAAAGGCACGGATTCAAATGACTGCATGTATCTCAGGACTAAGCACAGCTTGACTTCATTCAAATTAATTGGCTTGTTAGTCACACAGGCAGAAATGGAGCTCGATATTTATAGAAGAGATGATTCCTCCACTTTTATTTTTATAACAATGCAATTATCACAGAGCAACTATTGCAGGCTATCAACTCAAATTAAAAAAAATCATCATAAAATCAGGTTTAATTTTAATAAATGTTTTAATTTTCAAAAGTTGCTACTCTGACTTGGCTGCAAATCTGTGACTTAAATTCAAACTGCCACTACCCAAGGTGTCATATAAAATCTTAGCTACTTTATTGTCTAGAATTTAGTTTTCCATCGGAAAAAAAAAAGAGAGAGAAGACACAATTCACTAAATCACAGTAACGTGATAAACACTGATGGTGAGGTGCTTATATACCATAGGAATAGATGCAATAAAATTTCTAACATTTACAGATATTGCTACAGATAAAACTGTTTACATTATCCCCTGTGGGCCATTTAATGGAAATGCAGAGTGAAGTAAAAGCAAGATCAGTCAGTCAGTCCTTTCAGCTAAGAACGGATGAAAGAGCTACAGACAGTGAATCAGGCATTACTGCTTTGAAAATGACTGCTCTACCTCTTCATTTAGCCTCCCACTCCATGACTTTTACAATGTTAAATGAGGAATGTAAAAAAATTGCAAGTCTATTACTGTATCTACACAAGACATTTTGCCATCATGCTGGAAAAAATACATAAATCACAGTTCAGAAATCATGATGAATCATCTTAATCCAGCTGTGCAGAGGATAATGATTTTATTCCATTAGCCTTCCAGATATTAACCACTCTCTGGAATATCCTGGAACATAAGAGTTGAGTTTCAAATTGTTTAAGCAGTTTAACTTGCTGCAGAAACTAATTTTCAATGCAACAAATGCTAGGCAATACTTGAATAAGTGGCTGCTAAGCATTTAAGACAGCAGCCGGAATGAATAGAAGATTCCTGGCTAAACATCATCAGAGTGCTAGGCAGAAAAGGAAAACCTAAGATTTCCTATACTGAGGAGAAAGACTGGCTTTATTAGAAAAAGATGCAAGATCCATAGTCCCATGATTAAGAGTGTTTGCCTGAGAGCTTTAAGTGAAGTCCCCAGTCTCAATCATAAGATGTCAGAATGTTAATCTGTCTTTTTTACAGCCTCCACTGTGCTCTAATCACAAAATGATTGAAATTCTTATTAGTTTGGATATTCCTCTCAGTTTCTGGGAAACTTCTGGAGGAGTGATGAACTTATCCTGTTGCATAAGAATTTTCTAATAGTTCTACAGATCAGAAATTGGTTTCTCACCACATTGTAACTATTATCTTTTGCATGAATATATATCCAAGGTAAAGAAAATTTTGAGTAAGACACTGTGGCAGTAATACCTATATGTCATTTCTTCTGTCAGTAATCTGTGATTCAAACTAAGGTTGTCTATCATGTGACTCTTTTTTGTGACAAATGAATATTTAGCATATTCCCTGAAGATCTGAATCATTAAATGTCCCCAGATATTTATTTGGAAGAGAAAACTTCAGAATAGAATAGAATAGAGTAGAATAGAATAGAATTAACTAGATTGGAAAAGACCTTTGAGATCATTGAGTCCAACCCATCACCCAACACTATCTAATCAACTAAACCATGGCATTAAGAGCTCCATCCAGTCTTAAACATCTTAAATACCTTCTTAAACACCTCCAGTGATGGTGACTCCACCACCTCCATGGGCAGCCCATTCCAATGGCCAATCACTTTTTCTGTGAAGAACTTCTTCATAACATCCAGCCTCAACTTCCCCTGACACAGCTTGAGACTGTGTCCTCTTGTTCTGTTGGTGGTGGCCTGGGAGAAGAGACCAACCCCCACCTGGTTACAACTTCCCTTCAGGTAGTTGTAGACAGCAATAATGTCTCTTCTGAGCCTCCTCTTCTCCAGGCTAAGCAACCACAGCACAAGCCATATGAATTAAAATATAAGGATGATAACCACCATTACATTCTGAACTCTGTCTAGAAAGTCCTCTCTAGAAATAGTATTCTATTCTGAAACGTTAGAAAAATTATTCATAACTAAGAAATGTCATGTATGTACATTGCCTCTCTTAAACAGTGAATACAACTAAACCCACTACATTTTCAGTTCTAAGTGGATGTGTTATGACTGAAGTGAAGGGACTTGGGGCCAAACACTAAGGACACAGAAGCAATGAGGTATTTTTTCCAGTTCTTCAAACAAGAGCCCCAAATTTCTCATCCAATTTTAGGTTGCAGAGATCTCTGTTTACCTGTGTTTGAAAGCATTAAGTAGTAACTATGACCTGAGACCAATGGTCTCTTTCAATTCAGAGAAGTCTTTACTGAGTCACAAGAGAATTAAATCTATCAGATTTCTCACATATATGTAATTCAACATCTAAGATTTTCTGCTAAACCCAGCATGTCTGGCATTAAATGAAACCAAAGTCAATCTTTGGACATTCAGATATGAGTGAGGGCACTTGAATGACTTGTATACAGCACTTGAGTATGAAGAATTCTGTATATATGGTTGCATGGAAATAGGATAATCTGAACATTTTCACTGACTATGTAGGTAGATAATATTTCAGAGAAGCCATAGGCTTCAAGAAAAATCAGAACTCTAATACACTAAGCCACATGCTGTCTTGCTTGAGAGGCCTAACAATATGAGTGAACAAAAAGGCAGAAATATGACTGTCTTGTTTTGGTCTTTAATTTTATTTCTCTTGTTCCACTTATATTTATTTATTTATTTTATTTTATAAGGGAGGAGATTACGATGAGCAGATTTCTGGCAGATTTCTTTTAGGCTTCACTGGCCAAAGTTTATTGTTCCTCCTTCCTGATTGCCTGCTGTTCACCCAAGTCAGCCTCACAAAAGCTATTCAGAAACATGGAAAATACTCTTTGATCTAAATGATTAGGAGGAGGATCTAATTTTCACAGGGTTTCTAATTATCTTCCTGATGGCATATTCACAGTTCTTGAAGAAATGTGTTTCTCCTATCTTAAATTACCTAATTGTCTGTACTTCAAATATGACCTTAAGATTTATCTTTTGTGCAACCTATGCTGTTCTTTTACAGGATGAAACAAAAATATCTTCTTTCTAGTTAGGAACCAAAAGTGTTGAGATTGTTACAGTGCCCAGAGGACAATTTTTCATTTGTTTCTGATCAGTTAGGACACAAAAATGAATGTTTTTTTTTAATGCTCATTTTAATGTAATTAACAGGAAAGAATTTCCTAAAAGGAAAATGTTTTTCATTTGAGAGTCCTCATATAACCATGCAAATACAAGTATGTATTGGTCCTTTAATGAGAAAGATCAAACACTAACATTTCTCCTCCCTTAGTTACAGCTATTGAAATATCCATTGTTATAGACCCAGCAGCCAAAAAAAATCCTTCTTGTTATAAACTTACTGCAGTCAGGACATGGTTTAATGGCCATGGTGGTGTTAGGTCAACACTTGGACTCAATGATCTTATAGGTCTTTTCCAACTGAAACAATTTTATGATCCTAATCTCAAGCAAAATCCCTGCTGTTCACAATCATGTTGATTTACTATGTTGACAAGAAGACCAAACTGACAAGTCATTCTTATGTGAACATTATGTCACACCCCATAGTTTAGGGAGAGGCTGCATGGGGTGCTTGGTGCCATGGTTTAGTTGATTAGATAGCGTTGGATGATAGGTTGGACTCGATGATCTCAAAAAGGTCTCTTCCAACCTGGTCAATGCAATGCTATTCTATTCTATTCTATTCTATTCTATTCTATTCTATTCTATTCTATTCTATTCTATTCTATTCTATTCTATTCTATTCTATTCTATTCTATCCTCTTCTATTCTATTCTTGCAAAGAAATTACTTTTGAACTTGAATGAATGGAGAAGCTGTTGAGGAATGGTTCATCTATGTGCAAATGCTTCCCCAATACTCCAGCACAGTTCAGAAGTTTGGATTATCACAGTTGTATGACATCCAGACACAAAACACAAATTTGCTTGAGGTTGGTATATGCTACCTACTTGACACTGAAAAACAACTACAGAGTTTTCCTTCACAGATTTAGCTTCTTAGATTGCTACCTTTAACCTTATTTACTCTCTCCATTTCTTATACTGTATTATGTGTCTGTGTCCTCCTAGTGTTACATAGATACAGGTGGTGATTAGGTGGTGTTGGATGATAGGTTGATATGATGATCTTAAGGGTCTCTTCCAACCTGGTCTGATCTATTCTATTCTATTCTATTCTATTCTATTCTATTCTATTCTATTCTATTCTATTCTATTCTATTCTTGCAAAGAAATTACTTTTGAGCTTGCATCTCTCATCCTGAGACAGTAAGATACATAACATGACCATTCTTAATGCGCCAGGGCAGGTTTAGACTGGAAGTTAGGAAGAAGTTCTATACTGAGAGAGTGATTGCCCGCTGGAATCAGCTGCCTGTGGAAGTGGTGGAGTCACCTTCATTGGAGGTGTTCAAGAAGAGGCTTGATGGGTCTTGGTGCCAGGTTTTATTTTTTTAGTTGTTTAGGTGGGTTGTATTGTACTGTATTGTACTGTATTGTACTCTTTTGTACTGTATTGTACTGTATGGTACTGTGTTGTGTTTTGGGTGGGTTGGATTGGTTGGGTTGGGCGTGATGATCTTGAAGGTCTCTTCCAACCTGTTGTATTGTATTATTATTATTATCTAAACCCATTCACGCTAATAAATGTGACTCTGGTTATCAGTTTGCACAAGTTTTAATGTAGTCACTATTAATTAAAATATTACCTACATACTTCTGTTTGAAATCTCAACAGCTACAGTTTGATGCAAGATCGTTCTTGATCCCAAATTGAATTTAGAAGAGCACTTTCCCTCCAGATCATTTATTTTATGCTTTGCATCCTCTGTATACTCTGTTCGGATCAGTTGAGTCTTTCCTTTGTGTAATAGTTTCATAAATCTTCAGGAGAAGCAAAACAAGAAAGTATGAGTGCAGAAGTTGTACAAATTGGTGCATATTTGGAATGTTACCTTATTTGAGCTAGTTAAAAAAAGCAACTTCATTTCCCAAAGGAAGTGTTTCTATAAACTAGAGGGAAAACTAGAGGTTATCATAAAAGAGCTCAGAGGAAACTAAACTCAAAGTAAGCTGTTTGAGAATGCAAAAGCTTTTGTGCTACATGAATGCTGGAACCTAATCTTTTCCAAACCTTTCCCAATTTTCCTCCTGAAATACTTCTCTGGGTTCAGCCTTTGAATACTGTCAAAAGACCACTGCAGGATACATTTTTAGGCTAAAAATGTTACAGATAATGTCTTTGAACTTCGATATGCTGTTTGATAGTGCACTTGAGCTATGCCACAATCCCAATAAAGCACTCCCTAGAGGGTTGTTGTATAGGAGCTCTCCATAAAACTTCCTTGCTACCTGTAGATTTTCACTGAGAAGTTTAGATGGAAGGACCACTTACTGTAACAGATTTTCTAAATGGAAAGAAACATTATTATTTTGCCAAAACCCCCAAATCAAACCCAAACCAAAACCAACACCCCATACCACCACCTCCCCCCATTCAACATCAATGTCTTTGTTCTCTTAATGAATTAAAATAAGGTTATGCTGTTTATTTTAGTTTAATTCCTGAATTGCATCCTATTATTTTTGGCAACCTTGCAGCGAGATCTCAGCACAAGAGCTAGAATGAAAATGAAAAGGAAAGTTGATTCAAAATACCTGCAACCCTCAAGGGATGTATTTCTATTACAGAGAAGCAGAGATTGTGGGAAGTCTTTTATTTTCAGTTTCATAATGAGCCATCAATAGAATGCCTCACTATGATTTTAGGGGAGAACAAAATGGTCAATGACTCTCCAGGAACAATGTCAATTTTTTCAGCATTCTCCTGGAGCAGCCTTTGTGTATTTTGATGTCTGTCTGTCTGTGCAATCAGTCTTAGTACACCACTAGGGATAAATTGGGTTTTGCCCAGAGAGTTTGGCTCTGCTTGAAAATAGTCAAACTGGGGTAATTTGAGGTTTGAGTTGTGTCCTGGAGCACCAGGGGGTGTTCCCACAGTATCCAGTCAATCTTGCATAGGTTTTTTAGAAAACTTACATCATTCAAATAGGAGATGTGATGTTTAAAAATGTAAGTTAATGATTCTGCAGTATAATTGACATGAAAGAGGCAGAGTTAAGTCACAGCTGGATAAGTATTTTCAACTCCCATTGCAATCCAGGCATGCTTTGTGTCTTCTAGCATTCATCTCCATATGCACAGACACATCAGAGGGAAAAATTAGTAATACATGTAGGAAAAAAATAATCTGTGCATTATTGAAAGGAGAAAACTAATAGATCATAAACATTAGGGTTAGTCTTCAAACCATGCAGAAAGAGACCTGGGGGTACTGGTCGATAGTGGGCTGAACATGAGCCAGCAGTGTGCCCAGGTGGACAAGAAGGCCAATGGCGTCCTGGCCTGGATCAGGAACAGTGTGGCCAGCAGGAGCAGGGAAGTCATTGTGCCCCTGTACTCAGCACTGGTTAGGCCACACCTTGAGTAGTGTGTCCAGTTCTGGGTCACTCAATTTAAGGAGGATATTGAGACACTTGAATGGGCCCAGAGAAGGGCAGTGAGGCTGGTGAGAGGTCTGGAGCACAAGCCCTACGAGGAGAGGCTGAGGGAGCTGGGATTGTTCAGCCTGGAGAAGAGGAGGCTCAGAGGAGACCTTATTGCTGTCTACAGCTACCTGAAGGGAGGCTGTAGCCAGGTGGGGGTTGGTCTCTCCTCCTGGGCAATCAGCACCAGAACAAGAGGACACAGTCTCAAGCTGTACAGGGGGAAATTTAGGTGAGGAGAAAGTTCTTCACAGAAAGTTATTTGCCATTGGAATCTACTGCCCAGGGAGGTGATGGAGTCACCTGGAGTTGTTCAAAAAGGGTTTGGATGTGGCACTTGGTTAGTCATGAGGTGTTGGGTGATAGGTTGGACTTGATAATCTCTGAGGTCTTTTCCAACCTTGTTGATTCTATAATTGTATCATTCTATGAATTCTTATTTCCTACATTATTTCCTAAACAGAGGGGGACATTATGTTGTTTTTATTAGTCAAGATAATTTAGTGTTCCAAATCATCATCCAGGCTGGCAAATATCCATTTTAACAACTATGTTTATTATTTCTAAACAGTTATGAAATAATTCTTCAAAGTTTCTAATGCTTTATAAAGACAGTTAATGAAATTATACATTTTCTTCCTGCCAAAACTTTTTATCTCCTCAGATAGAATTTTATAGCGTTTTCATAACCCAGCTTGAAGTGAAATTGAACTGTACTGACTGATTGTCAAGGACATCTGAACAAATGAGATATTCATTTTATTCAGAATCCATTGAAGGATTTCTTGATGGTTTTATTTAATTTGCTTCATATCAAAGAGCTAAGTTCCCCTTTGAGACATATCACAAAAGAAATAAAACATTAATACATGCCCAGGAAATTCCTACATTCTTGCAGTGTTTGACAAGAAAGCCTCAGTATTATTCTGTTTCTGCCTCATAGACAGACACCAGTGTTATTACAGGAGCATTTTTCTTCACAAGCTGTCCAGTCCCCTTGGTTCAGTTACTGTTTATAAGAAAAATCCTGGAATGATGACAAATATATCACAGAGTCACCAAGGTTGGAAGAGACCTCAAAGATCATCAAATCCAACCTGTCACCTGTCACACACAACAGTCACCACAGACCTCATGACTAAACCATGGCACTTGGTCCAATCCTCTCCTGAACACCTCCAGGAATGGTGACACCACCACCTCCCTGGGCAGCACATTCCAATGGCGAATGACTCTCTCAGTGAAGAACTTTCTCCTTGAGCCTAAACTTCCCCTGGTGCAGCTTGAGACTGTGTCCTCTTGTTCTGGTGCTGGTTACTTGAGAGAAGAGACCAAACCCCTCCTGGCTACAACCACCCTTCAGGTAGGTGTAGACAGCAATAAGGTCTCCCCTGAGCCTCTTCTTCTCCAGGCTAAACAATCCCAGCTCCCTCATCCTCTCCTCGTAGCAAGGGGAGTTGATGGCACATATCTCCAGACAATACAGACTGTATATATTGTTTTACTTATAGAGTGGCATTTGTAAAAGTTGTTTAAACCCAAAAGCTCTTCCTGTGGTGTCTGACAAATGTGCCAATTGTGTAAGGTAAATTCAGTTGCAAATCCAATTATTAGAACTCAGAAAGACATATGATTTTTAAGGGAAATCAATATTTGAAAAATTTTAAGTGATTAAACTTATTTTATAATAAAAAAGCTTTAAAAATTGCAAGTCATATTCAAAATAATGTAACAGAACTCATTGACATATTATCAAGTTAATTTTCAAGTATAGAATCACAGGATGATAGGGGTTGGAAGGGACCTTTGGAGACCACCTAGTCTAACCCCAATGCCAGAATATGGAATGGAATGGAATGGAATGGAATGGAATGGAATGGAAAAGAATGGAATGGAATGGAATGGAATGGAATGGAATGGAATGGAATGGAATGGAATGGAATGGAAAAGAATGGAATGGAATGGAATGGAATGCAATGCAATGCAATGCAATGCAATGCAATGGAATAGAATAGTATAGCATAGCATAGCATAGCATAGCATAGCATGGCATAGCATAGCATAGCATAGAATAGAATAGAATAGAATAGAATAGAATAGAACAGAATAGAATTAACCAGGATGGAAGAGAGCTTTGAGATCATTGAGTCCAACCTATCATCCAACACTATCTAATCAACTAAACCATGGCACCAAGCACCCCATCCAGTCTCTTCCTAAACACCTCCAGTGAAGGTGGCTCCACCACCTCCCTGGGCAGCCTGTTCATTGTAGTGCCACTCTTAATTTCTTACTTCCTTATTACAGTTCACCCTCAGATGTTTCTTTCTCCACAAAGTCATTTTCTCCAACTTTTCAACAACTGTACTGTCCCACATTTTTGAGAATTTTATGTATACCTATTTAATATTCTGTCAACCCCCTGTAATATTTGTCAGTGGACAAGGCAATATAGCCTAAATCAATTTCTACCAAGAAGAAAAAGTCCGGTATCATTAATTTTTAAAAGGCTCGTGACAATGCACTCTGTGGAAAAGGTAGAACAAGACAGGTGTCATAAATAATAAATATAATTTAGCAATCACAAATTCCCTAAATATTTTGTCAGGATAGTTTTGCAGGGGCTGCAAGGTTAGGTAGAAAGTCTGGGGCTTTTTTTGCTGAGAAACTTGATCGGTCATGCAGGAAAGCAAGCAATTTGCTAAGAAATACTGAAGAGCTCCATTACTATAAATGGGCTCTTTAGAAATCCAAACAGATGAAAAATCAGGCATGGAATCCTGACAGAAATTCATGCATGTGAAGAAATGAATGGAGAAGCTGTTGAGGAATGGTTCATCTATGTGCAAATGCTTCCCCAATACTCCAGCACAGTTCAGAAGTTTGGATTATCACAGTTGTATGACATCCAGACACAAAACACAAATTTGCTTGAGGTTGGTATATGCTACCTACTTGACACTGAAAAACAACTACAGAGTTTTCCTTCACAGATTTAGCTTCTTAGACTGCTACCTTTAACCTTATTTACTCTCTCCATTTCTTATACTGTATTATGTGTCTGTGTCCTCCTAGTGTTACATAGATACAGGTGGTGATTAGGTGGTGTTGGATGACAGGTTGGATATGATGATCTTAAGGGTCTCTTCCAACCTGGTTTATCCTATCCTATCCTATCCTATCCTATCCTATCCTATCCTATCCTATCCTATCCTATCCTATCCTATCCTATCCTATCCTCATCTATTCTATTCTATTCTATTCTATTCTATTCTATTCTATTCTATTCTATTCTATTCTATTCTAGAATTACTCTGTGGAATTCCTGCCAAAAACCCCTGAAACCCAATAATAACAGGAAGAAATATCATAAAGAAGCAAAAAGACATGAATAACAAATATGATGATTACATTCTATCTTTTTTTTTTCCCTGAGTTCAGACTAATTAAAAAGACAATCAGTTTTTTGTGGTTTTTAATTTTCAGCTGTTGATATTGAAAAGACTAGGTCTGCTATGTGAATTCAGTAAAACTAAACACCTGAAACTCAGTAATTGGCATAGAAAACCAGTAATAAAGAATATAGGAAATGCTTGAGTCCTGTGTCCAGTTCTGGGCCCCTCAGTTTAGGAAAGATGTTGACTTGCTGGAACATGTCCAGAGAAGGGCAACAAAGCTGGGGAGGGGTTTGGAACACAAGCCCTGTGAGGAGAGGCTGAGGGAGCTGGGATTGATTACTCTGGAGAAGAGGAGGCTCAGGGGAGACCTTATTGCTCTCTACAACTACCTGAAGGGAGATTGCAGCCAGGTGGGGGCAGGTCTCTTCTCCCAGGCAATCAGCACCAGAACAAGAGGACACAGTCTCAAGCTGTGCCAGGGGAGGTTCAGACTAGGAAGAAATTCTTCACAGAGAGAGTGATTGCCCATTGGAATGTGCTGCCCGGGGAGGTGGTGGAGTCACCATCACTTGAGGTGTTTAGGAGGAGACTTGATAGGGTGCTTGGTTGCATGGTTTAGTTGATTGGGTGGTGTTGGATGATGGGTTGGACGCAATGATCTTGAGGGTCTCTTCCAACCTGGTCTGGTCTATCCTATCCTATCCTATCCTATCCTATCCTATCCTATCCTATCCTATCCTATCCTATCCTATCCTATCCTATCCTATCCTGTCCTATCCTATCCTATCCTATCCTATCCTATCCTATCCTATCCTATCCTATCCTATCCTATCCTATTCTACAGTGTACCATACAGCCTTTTGCTGCAGAGGCTTCATGCTGTGTAGACAGAAATTCCTATTTGTTACAAGGAATAAACATTAACTTAACTCATTTCTAATCTGTGAACACATTTTTTACTCTGTTACATCTGTGTTCAAATTCAGCTTTTGTAATGCTTCTACAGCACAGGACTAGCCTCAGCTCTAGGAAAAGCTGTAAGCAAGGAAAAAAGCCTCAAAGTCTCTTTGTCTCGCTCTGATTTATGTAAGTATGGATTCACATATGCTGAACTGTCGAAATGTGTTTCTGAAGAACTAGAAAGCATCATTAATTTGGAGCATCTGGGAACAAAAATGTCACTTATGGAATTGTCACTTATTATTCTAAAAAAATAATGACATTATTTTGTCAGAAAACGAAACCAAAAATCAATTATAATGTAATATATATTAAACTTGGGTTTTTTTGCTGCAAAACACAGTTGCCTCTACAGGGCTACATTCTGACAGAGTCAGAGTTACATATAATTTATATGGAAATGACATACTGTTCCACAAAAAATATCACCACTGTGAGGGTGGTGAGGCCCTAGAATGGGTTGTCGAGGGAGGTGGTTGAGGCCCCGTCCCTTGAGGTGTTTAAGCCCAGGCTGGATGAGGCTCTGGCCAGCCTGATCTAGTGTAGAGTGTCCCTGCCCATGGCAGGGGGGTTGGAACTAGATGACCCTTGTGGTCCCTTCCAACCCTAACTGAAACTATGAAACTATGAGAGTGTTTTCCTTTGGTTTTTGTGAAAAAATAAAGCCCCTTTTCTTTTTTTTTTTTTATAATAAGAGTGAAGTACTTATTTGCAGAAAAAAAACATTTGCAATTAATGTTTTGATGAGGCTCAAAACTACCTGGATAATCAAAGCTATTGTAGTCGCCTTGGTACTTAATCACTGCATTGAACTGGAGCTTGGAAGTTAGCAGGTCTTTAGTACAGCAACAGGTAAAGCTTTAAGCAATATAGCTTCTATTCAGTTGTCCAACCGAGTGTCTTGTATCATATGAGATATGAAACTCCTGGTATCCTGCTGCTGATCTGTGTCCTATGCCTTATTTGCTGGTCCTCTGTGGATATCTCAGGTGCCTGAGGGTATCGCAGTGTGGCAGTGCCTGCTTGGTAACTGAACAGAGCCCTGAAGAAACAGACATTACTGAGAAAGCAGATTTGCTTCTCTGTCACTGACAGAACACCAGAATAGCAAGGCAGACAAACTGTTCTAAACAAAATACATCAAAAGATGTCAGACTGCACCTCATCCTTTGGAGGCCTATATATTCTCTCAACTGTTAGATGCTTCAAAAGAAACTGTCTCCAAGAACACCTTTCTTTTGCTGATTGCTGCAGTGAATGCATGTACACATTGAAAACCAAGAAGATTATGGTTCTTAAATGACACAGAATATATTTGGCTTAGTATTTTATTTTTAATGTGGTACCCAGAAATAATTACTTTCTTACCATCATTTCTCAGTGTCAGAGGTGTAGGAGGACTCAAAACTCTGGCATTTGTTACTGTGTTTTTTACCAGGCATATATAGCTGCCAACATCAGATGTTTGCACCTTGGAGATGTAGAGATTGCCTGTCTCCTGAGAGATGAAGCGTCTTCTATCTTCTGCCACAAAAGATGGGAATTCATTAAATACCCAGCTATAGATGATCTCTAAAGGAACACAGGAAAAAAAATAAGAGAAAGTAATTATGGAAGCAATTTTATGTCCTCAATAAATGTTCATTAATTTTATTTAAATCATAATAGCATAGCATCAATAAGGTTGGAAAAGACCTCAGAGATCACCAAATCCAACCTATCACCCAAAACCACATGACTAACTAAACCATGGCTTCAAGGGTCATGTCCAATCCTGTTTTAAACACCTCCAGGGATGGTGACTCCACCACCTCCCTGGGCAGCACATTCCAATGGCCAATCACGCTTTCTATGAAGAACTTTCTCCTCACATGGAGTATAAATTTCCCCTGGCACAAACTGAGACTGTCCCCTCTTGTTCTGCCACTGGTTGCCTGGGAGAAGAGACCAAACCCCACCTGCCTACAACCACCCTTCAGGTAGGTGTAGACAGCAATAAGGTCTCCCCTGAGCCTCCTTCTCTCCAGGCTAACCAATCCCAGCTCCCTCAGCCTCTCCACACCGGGCTTGTGCTCTGACCTCTCCCCAGCCTCGTTGCCCTTCTCTGGGCATGTTCAAGTGTCTCAATATCCTTCTTAAACTGAGGAGCCCAGAACTGGACACAGGACTCAAGGTGCAACCTAACCAGTGCAGTGTACAGGGGCAGAAGGTCCTGCTGGACACACTAATCCTGATCCAGGCCAGGATGCCATTGGCTTTCTTGACCACCTGGGCACACTGCAGGCTCATGTTCAGCCAGCTGTCAACCAGTACCCCCAGGTCCCTTTCTGCCTGGCTGCTCTCCAGCCACTCGGACCCCAGCCTGTAGCACTGCATGGGGTTGTTGTGGCCAAAGTGCAGCACCTGGCAAAAGCTGAAGACTTTTAAAACTTTTTGTTTGGTTTAGAATTCAAGATTATTTTTCACTTTCTGGAATTTTGAAAAGAGTATTAGCATTGAGTCCACAAATTCCCTGGGAAGACAGATTTGATAAGTTAATGATTCAATAGACAGAAAAAAAAATATCCATAAAATATTAGATAGTTCTCTTGTCTAATCTTTCAGGTCAAAAAATAATACACAAACCATAATTTTCCCTAGTTGCAGTGAAAAACATCAAGATGCTTTCTATAAGGCTGGACATTAGGAAAAAAAAAAATTCACAGCAAGAGTGGTCAGGTGTTGGAATGGTCTGCCCAGGGAGGTGGTTCAGTCACCAACCCTGGAGGTGCTTAAAGGTCATTTAGATGTGGTGCTTGGCAATATGGTTTAGGGGTGAACTTTGTAGACTGGGGTTAACGGTTGGACTAGGTGATCCTGAGAGTTCCAACCTCAATGTTTCTGTGATTCTGTGAATTACTTTTTCATAGTTTCATAGTTTCAGTTAGGGCTGGAAGGGACCACAAGGATCATCTAGTTCCAATCCCCCTGCCATGGGCAGGGACACTCTACACTAGATCAGGCTGGCCAGAGCCTCATCCAGCCTGGTCTTAAACACCTCAAGGGACGGGGTCTCAACCACCTCCCCCAACAACCCATTCCAGGGCCTCACCACCCATTCCATTTTCAAGTGTGTGTATAAACAGTTTTTATTCTGAACACATGGGTTTAGAACTGGCAGATTGATAGTTTCATAGTTTCAGTTAGGGTTGGAAGGGACCACAAGGATCATCTAGTTCCAACCCCCCTGCTATGGGCAGGGACACTCTACACTAGATCAGGCTGGCCAGAGCCTCAACCAGCCTGGGCTTAAACACCTCCAGGGACAGGGCCTCAACCACCTCCCTGGACAACCCATTCCAGGGCCTCACCACCCTCATGGGGAAGAACTTCCTCCTCACATCCAGCCTGAATCTCCCCACCTCCAGCTTCATTCCATTCCCCCTAGTCCTATCACTCCCTGATAGCATGAAAAATCCTTCCCCAGCCTTCTTGTAGGCCCCCTTCAGATACTGGAAGGCCACAATGAGGTCACCTCGGAGCCTTCTCTTCTCCAGACTGAACAGACCCAATTCCTTCAGTCTGTCCTCATAGGAGAGGTGCTCCAGCCCTCTGATCATCCTCGTGGCCCTTCTCTGGAATAACTAATAACTGTTCAGCCTACCTTGCAGTTACTGCACTATCCTTCTATCTTCTACATCTGCTTCACTGAGGAATCTCAGAACCCTTCCTATATGCACCTTAAATCCCTACAATCAATGAATAATTTCTTAAAGCAAAGATACGAACTGCTTTGCCCCATAATCTGATGGATCAAACATTAATCAAAGTAATTTTAAAATATGGTAATTAAAGTGAGTCCCTTGGGTTTTATTTTTATCCCACATATCATTCTGTTAACCTCAGAAGTATATATTTTTCCATTTATAGTCCTAATAATTAGTTGAGGAAAAAAAAATATTATTTCCTATTATTCTGTATGAGATTGTATCATGTTTTATTAAAAACCTAGATGCATGAATGTCTTAGCATTAGAAATATCAATAAAGTTAATGAGATTCTGATTTAGCAGGGAATTCCTTTCAGGGAATTACTCCTGTGGAGATCCCACCGAATCAAACTTTAAAGTCTTAACCTTGCGTGTACTTCTTTTACATGGTGTTATCCTTTCAGTCTTATCTTCCACTATTTCACTCCTAAACTGGCACATTAGCTATAAGGCAATTTCTCCTGTAATCTCCCCTCATGATAGTCTTTAAAGAACTGATCCCCAAATCAGAAAAGCCTGAACTAGTTCAGCTGTATAAAATCCCTAGTGCTGCTTCAAGATGCAAACCACTCCAGCTTCTTAGCAACTTCCAGCTTTTTAGACCTGAATTTTTAGAGGGCTACTCTTACCTGCAGCAGCAGCATGAAGACAGTAATTGCTTATATGTCAGTCTGGTTCTCTCATATTTCTATCCTCACTACAGTCTACATGTTTTCATGATATAAATTTAGCTGGAAAATGAAAGGGATCAAAGGGTGAGAGGAAATGCCTCAAAATTTAAATATTTCTGTGTACTTTTCTGCTAACAGTGGGAGAGAAACTGGTATAGCTGTTCACAGTACATGAAGTATGAGACACATTAACTTCCTAGCTAAATATACCACATAGCCAGGTGTGCAATTTGACTGTAACAGGATGGAAAACGTTAGAAATGCTAACTGGTTTGTCCTTTCTATCCTTATGCTCTATTGCTCCCTGACACAGTGGTTAGAAAGGAACAGAACAGAAAAGCATGATGACCACCTTTTTCAACCAATGAAATCTAAAAGTGCCAAGAGTGATGCAGAGATGCAGAATATTCTGGATCAATTTTGGAGAAGCTCAGTTTAGTTTTGATGTCAGGTGAGAATTTACTTGTGAAAAAAATAGAATAGAATAGAATAGAATAGAATAGAATAGAATAGAATAGAATAGAATAGAATAGAAGGACTTGACTTGACTTGACTTGACTTGACTTGACTTGACTTGACTTGAATTGACCAGGTTGGAAAAGACCTTTGAGATCATCAAGTCCAACCTATCACCCAACATTATCTAAATCTAATCAACTAAACCATGGCACAAAGCACCCCATCAAGTCTCTTCCTAAACACCTCCAGTGATGGTGACTCCACCACCTCCCTGGGCAGCCCATTCCAATGGCCAATCACTCTTTCTGTGAAGAACTTCTTCCTAACATCCATCATGAACTTCCCCTGGTGCAGCTTGAGACTGTGTCCTCTTGTTCTGCTGTTGGTTGCCTGGGAGAAGAGACCAACCCCCACCTGGCTACAACCTCTTGCACTAGTACAAAAATGGGATGTTAAAGGACTAAACTTAGTTATCTGACAGTATGAAAAGATTTCCCAGAATGGGAAATTTAGCTGCACATACTTATTTTTTTGGTTAAAACCTTTTTCAGATCCAATTGTAATTCTGAGAAGCTACATAGGACCCTGAGGAATTGAGGGCTCACAGAATGCTCTCCAGGTATTCAGCCTTTCCTTCATCTTATGATATGTTTTAGGCAAAATACTAATTAGCCTCAACTATTTCTTTGTGAAAATGTCATTGTCACATTTTGCCATGAAGTCTTACCTGGCAGAGATGACTCTTGGCAGAATAAAGTTCTGTGACGGAATGGTGAGCATACCAACAGCATCCTAGCCTGTATCAGAACTGGCATGTCCAGCAGGAGTAAGGAAGAGATTGTGCCCCTGTACTCAGCACTGACAAGATCACACCTTGAGTACTCTGTCCAGTTTTGGGCATCACAGTATAAGAAAAACTATGAGTTGCTGGAGCATGTACAGAGAATGACAGTGAATCTGGTGAGGGGTTTGGAGAGCGTCATAAGGAGAGGCTGAGGGAGCTGGAATTGTTTTGTCTGAAGAGGCTGAGAGGAGACCATATTGCTCTTTACAGCTACCTGAAAGGAGTCTGTAGTGGTTAGTGGTTGCCTCTTCTCTCAAGTAACTGGTGACAGGGGAAGAGGTAATGGCCTCAAGCTGTACCAGGGTGTCAAGAAGAATTTCTTTACTGAAAGTGGTGAGGCATTGGAATAGCCTTTACAGGGAGGTGAATCATTGTCCCAGAGGTGTTCTCAAACTGAATAAATGTGGCTTTTCAGGGCATGGTCTAGTGTCCATGGAGCTGTTGGGTAGAAGGTTGGACTTGATGATCTGCTAGGTCTGTGAGGTCTGTTGGGACAGGTTGGACTTGATGATCCTTGGGGTCTCTTCCAACCTTGGTTATACTGTGATACTGTCTTTTCCAACCTTAATGTAGCCATGATGCTATACAAGTTCAAGGAAAATGCCCAGGCTTTAATTGAAGGCACCTGTTACTAAGTCGAATGGAGAGCAGCCTCACTAATTACTTTGGCTTAAAAGTAGTTCTAAAGTAGTCATCATTGAGAGTTCATTGGTAGTTGACATAGAATAAAATTTTCTCCATTTGTAGCCTAAAGCCACATACAGTTAATTATTCATTTATTAATTAAAACTGCTCCTGAGGAATGAATTTCAGGTAATAAATTTTTGTGCCTCTAGTCTATGCTGATGCTGAATTTGGAGGTGATGCTGCCATTTGATCAAAATTTAAATGATATTTGCTCTTTAAAACACAGTGATGGATGAATGGGTACTAGGATAAAGTAATGAGAAGAACAGCAGAACTCCTGCCAAACCTAAGACTCCAATAGTTTATGCTATTAAGCTGTGGTTAATTTTTTGTTAGTGCACACCTACAGAATCTGTATTTCAGCCAGGAGCCCAAACTCCAAAGCATGGATAAAAGTCTGTGCCAGATTACACCCAGACCAGGAGGGGGTAGGATGAAAAGAACCTACCCCCAGGTAGACAAAGAAACCTGACTCAGGTGGGCAGAGAGATTTAGTTCCCCCTCCCAGGGGTAAGGGTCCCTGTCTATTCCATTCCTAATTCCTATCTGTAAGGCTATTTAGGAGGAAGCCATTTTCCTGTCTCCTCCTCACCTTCCCTGCCCAAGACCCTGCTCCTGCTGCTGTTGCTGTAACCTTGTGGTGGGGCCTGTTCCATGATGCTCCAGATTCCTAAGGATTGCATCTAAAGAGAATCCATCTCGCATATAGAGAATCCTTTGCCATCTGCGTCTGGTTTTGTATGTAATTTTATTTGCCCTTTTTCCTCATACCATTATAATCTTCCTTTTACTCAAATACCTTTTGTATTTTGTTAAACTTACCTTTTTACATCCAAATTGAATCAAGACTGTTTCTTTTGTAATTTTACATCTCTTTTCTCCTTGCCTAATTTGCTTTTCCCTGCTGGGAAAAAAAGGGAGAGGGGAGGCAATCTTAATCTGTTCCATTGGGACTTTTGGGCTCTGGGAAAAAAGCTTAAACCACAACAGAGTCTTAGCAGGTTACTTCTTGATCATTATTGTCATTGAAGGAATTACTCCAGCTTATTTATGTAGTTATTTCTGAAAAATAAAAACTTTGGGGATACACTTTTAAGTAATTAAAAACTCTGCCTCTGAAGGCTCAGATGTCAACTTCACCTGGAACCTTCTTTTCACGTGAAAAGACTCTTACACAATTTATGCAGTTTTTCTCCTTTTAGACCTGGTTCATGACATCAGCGTATTCTTAAACATAATAATATACATAGTTTTGAGGGTTATATCCATAAAGTATGCACAGGTCTCAGTGGAAATATCTCAAGAAACTGTTATTTTCAGTGCAGCCTGTGCAGAACTGTATGAAACAACCACAGCTGGCTTGGGATCTGAGGACCCAACGGTTTTTTGATGACAGAAGTAGATGGATGATCTTGCACAAGAGGTTTTACAGAAGGCTGTTTAAAGAATGACTGCAATTATGGGAAAATCAGTGTAACTTGACACGGATCCACTGCACAAATGTTTCACACTTCCAGATTTTCACCCGTAGTAGAGGATGTAGCATGCAAGGGCAATGAGGCTGGTGAGAGGCCTCAAGCACAAGCCCTACAAGAAGAGGCTGAGGGAGCTGGGATTGTTTAGCCTGCAGAAGAGTCTATTGTGTCTACTGTGTCCAGTTCTGGGCCCTTCAGTTTAAGAAGGACACTGAGACACTTGAACGTGTCCAGAGAAAGGCAACGAGGCTGGGGAGAGGCCTTGAGCACAAGCCCTATGAGGAGAGGCTGAGGGAGCTGGGATTGTTTAGCCTGCAGAAGAGGAGGCTCAGGGCAGACCTTATTGCTCTCTACAACTACATGAAGGGTGGTTGTAGCCAAGAGGGGGTTGGTCTCTTCTCCCAGGCAACCAGCACCAGATCAAGAGCACACAGTCTCAAACTGCACCAGGGGAAGTTTAGGCTCGAGGTGAGGACAAAGTTCTTCACAGAGCTGTTAGCTGTTGGAATGGGGGTACCCAGGGAGGTGGTTGAATCACCATCCCTGGAGGTGTTCAAGATGGGATTGGATGTAGCACTTGGTGCCATGGTTTAGTAGTCATGAGGTGCTGGGTGACAGGTTGGACTTAATGATCTTTGAGGTCTTTTCCAACCTTATTGATTCTATGATTAGTGTTTGCATTCTGGGGCTCTGACTGTTTCCAGTTCACATACCAGTAAAATCAAAACTGTAGGTTTTTCTGTTTGTTTGTGTGTGTGTGTTGTGTTTGTTTGTTGATCATTTGGGGGTTTTTTGGTTGGTTCATGGTTTTTTTGGTTGGTTCATTCTCTTTTCTTTTTTGCTACTGGCAGTATCATACTTAAGAAAATATTGCAATGATATACAAAAATAATTAATAGAGTGGCTTAAAATCAACATTTAAAATGTTACTCTTCAGGCAAGTCTGTCCTCTATACTACATGCACAGCAAAATATTCTGAAACAACAGTGAAAATGGTTATATGCCACAAATCCCACAGCACCTCAGTATAAGATCATATGCAAACAGGCATTTAAATATTACCTGAAATTCCACTCTTACAAAATGCTAAACTGCTGGGTGACCTTCTTGAGGTTGAGAATGAGATGCCTAAGACCAAAGCAATGATGCTATGCCTATTGATACACAACTCACTGCATGTTAGTGAACTGATGTTAGAGCAACTGATGTCGTTTACCTGGACCTGAGCAAAGCCTTTGACACTGTCCCACACCACATCCTGGTCTCCAAGCTGGTGACACATGGGTTTGATGGATGGACCACTAGATGGATAAGGAACTGGCTTGATGGCCGCACCCAAAGAGTGGCTGTCAATGGGTCCATGTCCCAGTGGAGGCCAGTGACAAGCGGAGTCCCTCAGGGATCAGTCCTGGGACCAGTCTTGTTCAACACCTTTGTGGGTGACATGGACAGTGGCATTGAGTGCACCCTCAGCAAGTTTGCTGATGACACCAAGCTGTGTGGTGCAGCAGACACGCTGGAGGGAAGGGATGCCATCCAGAGGGACCTTGACAGGCCAACCTCATGAGCTTCAACAAGACCAAGTGCAGGGTCCTGCATCTGGGTCGAGGCAATCCCAGGCACAAATACAGGCTGGGCAGGGACTGGCTGGGGAGCAGCCCAGAGGAGAGAGACTTGGGGTGCTGGTGGACGAGAAGCTCAACATGAGCTCTCATGTGCACTTGCAGCCCGGAAAGCCAATCAGATCCTGGGCTGCATCAGGAGAAGTGTGGCCAGCAGGTCAAGGGAGGTGATTCTCCCCCTCTACTCAGCTCTGGTGAGACCCCACCTGGAGTACTGCATCCAGTTCTGGAGCCCCTATTACAAGAAGGATCTGGAGGTGCTGGAGCGTGTCCAGAGAGGGCCACGAGGATGATCGGAGGGCTGGAGCACCTCTCCTATGAGGACAGACTGAAGGAGTTGGGGCTGTTCAGTCTGGAGAAGAGAAGGCTCCGAGGTGACCTCATTGTGGCCTTCCAGTATCTGAAGGGGGCCTACAAGAAGGCTGGGGAGGGACTTTTCAGACTATCAGGGAGTGATAGGACTAGGGGGAATGGAATGAAGCTGGAGGTGGGGAGATTCAGGCTGGATGTGGGGAGGAAGTTCTTCACCGTGAGGGTGGTGAAGGCCTGGAATGGGTTGTCCAGGGAGGTGGTTGAGGCCCCGTCCCTTGCGGTGTTTAAGACCAGGCTGGATGAGGCTCTGTCCAGCCTGATCTAGGGTAGAGTGTCCCTGCCCGTGGCAGGGGGGTTGGAACTAGATGATCCTTGTGGTCCCTTCCAACCCTGACTGAAACTATAAACTATGAAACTTCAAGCCTGTGTTTTTCTATGATGGCTTATGCTAGAAGATTTTAGAACCAATGTCATTTGGCTATGCTTAAAGAACAACTATCTTTGTATTAACTTTTTAATACACTTCAGAGATGCCTCCCAAGCCTGGCAGGTAAACAACAATAACCTTCAAGAGATTTTTGACTCTGAAAGTCAGTGCTACCAAAATCTAATTAACCAAAGCACAGCTGTAAAACGAGAAAGTAATTGCTGTGGATATGAATGTTCTGAAGTCATCTTCTTCTGAGCAAATCCTGAGCAAATGGATTCTCCTTGTTTTACTCCTTTTGCTCTCAATAGGGACAAAAAAGTTTAAGTAAACATGGGAAACTGTCAATACCACAGAATACAGGACTTTGGAGTATTTTTGCAGAATATATGCTGAGCTTATTTTTTATTTCTATGCCCATCTATTTTATTGCTCATGTGACACCTATGCCAAACCCACACAGATGATGCAGAACCCTTCCTGGAAATTGCAGCTGAAGGCCAACCCAGAAGAACCTTTTACCCCGATGCTATTCATCAACACATACAGAACCAGAGAGCAAAAAGACAGCAAAATGATGAACTATAGGAGCATTTGTAAATGGGCATTCTCCTATGGCTTGTGCTAGAGGACTCTTCTGCTGGTGTGTTCTGTTACATATGAAATCGAGGTGGCACAATGATTTGAGCCATTTTGATAATTACAAAGTTGATATTTTCATTGATGAATGACCAGCATTGTTTACAGATGAAAGTCTCCTAGGAGCTTTGTATCTGTTTTCTGAAGGTCAATTGGGGAAAACCTTCCAAATTCCCAATTTCTTTCTGTGTTTTATTAAGTACTTTTTTAGTGGGCTATATAGGTGAAAATCTGGGTCATTGGGTGATAAAAATAGTGAGAATATCTATCTCCTGCTAAAAAGAATTTATAGTGTGAAATTTTGTTTGCTATAATTCCTTAAGTTATTGTTGTAGATCCATTTTCTCTGTTTAACAATACTAATTCCTAAACTGCCACAATGTGATGTAATCCACAGAATGGATGAAGCTGTAGTAATGACAAATCAGCATTTATGCTAGTGCTGCACTGTGCTTTTGGAAATATCATTCTGATGCAGGCAGTGTCAGTACTACGACAATGGAAATGTCTTTCTGTCATTGAGGGTCAGTAAGAAATAACCCCTTAAGTACTGTAATGAGAGCTGTGCTGGAGGCATTCAGATAGCTCTAAATATTAACTCCTCTGTTTGTTAGTGCTAGAATGTTTCCCTGATTTGCTTCATGTTTTTTCTCCTGAGAAGTTGCTCCTTTCACCCTTTTAAAATGAGGTTTCTGAACAGAGTTTTCATCAGCTCTGTTAGAGGAGTAGTGTTTTGGGGTGGCAAGCAAAGTCATAACAAGAAAGCCAGCATACAAGCTCCTTTAAAGCCACCTAAAAGCTAAATGTACAGTCCATATATTGGCCAAATATTACATCTTGAAGGGCAAAGCACGCAAACACACGTCCCATAATTGCATCTCCTTGGAGTTATGGTGTTTGCAGGAGACATGAGTCTGGTTTGTGTCTTTTTGTGACGCAGTAGTAGATACACTGCTGCATCTCATCCTCTATCCTGTTAGGAAAATATATTTCTCATGCTCCATTTAGGATTGCCTCTGACTGCACCAACTCCACAGGATGGCAGTACTTGATGAATATATGGTCCAAAATGAGAGATAATCTGGGAGTTTAAGCACCTGTGAAGAAGTTTTTTTGGTTGGTTGGTTGTGGGTGGGGTTTTTTGGGTTTTGTTTGGTTGGTTTTGGTTTTAATAAGAACATCAGCAAAAAGTGCAGTCAGTATTACAGGCTGAATTTGCTACACATAGCTACAAACCATGACATTTACATGATGGTTTTGCTTTGCTTTTCTATTCAGAAATACACTGTTTAAATAAAGTATCAGGAAAAAAAACCCACATGCCTAAATCTCCCCCCTGCCCTGTTTTCAACTTTATCATCCCTCTCTGCTGTTTGGATATTCTGTGCACCAGCTACAGAATAAGAGTGCAGTATCTGGCACTCTCTGATGATGGAGAACACATTCAGAAGAGGGAAAGCTTCTTTTTTAGCTAAGATGAATGATAACAATGAGTTGTTCCTGCAGCCTCCCACCACAACCAGATAAATAATTTTGGTACATTTCTTTGTGCTGCTGTGGTTTATTATCACTGTTCATTAATCCTCTAAGAAAAATATTTAATGAAGGTAATTTATTTGTTGCATTGTAATGCACCCACACAGAGCAAACAGATATTGTTGATTTATCAGCTAGCAAAGAAATTGCTTCTTTTCTGCTCTGGGGGCTCTGTATCTACTGCTTACTTACCTGAAACACATTTCAACCAATCACATATTTGTCTTTGCTCAGATTTAATTACAGTGATAAACATTCAAACATCTTCTTTTGTATAACATTCACACAGCAAATAGCTACAAATTTAGTAGAAATGGTAAGTGTACTGTCAGTACTGAACTTGTACTGCAGGATACTAATATTATACTGTCATTATCAGTGTACACAGCCAATATAGTCTCATTTGTACATTTGACGTCTATGAAATATAGCCAGTCACTGAAACATGTGAAGACCATTTAAATGCCTTTCTCACACACACACACACTTTGAAGAGACCACATAACAAACAAACCAAAAATATGGCTTCTGGGAATGGATGCTAGGTTGTTGTGTGTATTTTATTGTCACTGGTGTCCTTTTCATTAAAAAAAAAATTACCTATTTTGGAAAGAATCAAAATACTGTTATCAAAAGGAATACAATGCCAGATGTGCTTCACGTCCTTCTTTTGCCCTCAGACATATAAAGACATTCTTAACCCAGCTTTTAAAAGGATCTAGTGAATTATATCCTTAAATTTTGATCTTCAGAATAACCTATTTCTTTAGTTAATAATTAGTTTTCATCAATACTTGTGGTATACTTCCTTTATATTTTCAATATTGTTTACTAGATGTTCAACTTACTATATTGAAAACAATTTATTGCTGACCTATAATAAACTCTTACTGTTAAAAGAGAAGACCATTATCCTCCTGTATAGAAAACTTTTCTTTTGAGGGTGAAAACAGTCAAAACTCTTCAATGTTTCCTCAGAATTTTTGGCTCTGAACCCTTTACATAGTTTTATTTTTGTCATCTCTGCTGCTTTTCTGCATCATATGATACAGGACTCAAAGGTGGGCATTGACTTGCTGGAATGTGTCCAGAGAAGGGCAACAAAGCTTGGGAGGGATTTGGAGCACAGCCCTGTGAGGAGAGGCTGAGGGAACTGGGGTTGCTTAGCCTGGAGAGGAGGAGGCTCAGGGGAGACCTTATCGCTGTCTACAACTACTTGAAGGGAGGTTGTAGGCAGGTGGGGGTTGGTCTCTTCTCCCAGGCAACCAGCACCAGAACAAGAGGACACAGTCTCAAGCTGCTCCAGGGGAGTTTTAGGCTGGATGTTAGGAAGAAGTTCTTCACAGAAAGAGTGATTGGCCATTGGAATGTGCTGCCCAGGGAGGTGGTGGAGTCACCATCACTGGAGGTGTTGAGGAAGAGACTGGATGAGGCACTTAGTGCCATGGTTTAATCAATTTGATAGTGGAGGATGATAGGCTGGACTCGATGATCTCAGAGGTCTTTTCCAACCTAGTTTATTCTATTCTATTCTATTCTATTCTATTCTATTCTAGTCTAGTCTAGTCTAGTCTAGTCTAGTCTAGTCTAGTCTAGTCTAGTCTGTTTGTGACATTAGCACTGATAATGTGAAAAATAGTCACATATATTCTATAGGTAGCAATCTTCTTTTTAAGTCCCAGAAATGAAGTATTCAATTTTCCATTCTAATAAATATTTCTGTAATAGAAGTACTTTTCTAAGGAAATATTCTGCTTCATAACTTATTTCCCTATAATCTATCTGTATGGATAATATTTGGTAAGTAGAGTAATCTGCATTTTGCTGAACATTGAGCAACCAAATTCTGCAGTGTACTGATCAGTTTTGATTATTATTCTATGCTCTGCATTGATCATAACCTCTTGCAAGTAGAAGCCACAAATGTAAATATGGCCTTCTTTCCACAAGGTTGGTCATACTTTTGAAGAGAAAACAAAAAAAGAAAAATTCTATGATTTGATAAGTTATCTATGGGACAGCAATTTGCCCTTGTGGTCAAGAAGTCAATCGTATCCTGGGCCACATTAAGAAGAGTGTGACCAGCATGTCATAGAATCAATAAGGTTGGAAAAGACTTCAGAGATCATCAAGTCCAACCTGTCACCCAACACCTCATGACTAACTAAACCATGGCTTCAAGTGCCACGTCCAATCCCCTCTTGAACACCTCCAGGGACAGTGACTCCACCACCTCCCTGGGCAGCACATTCCAATGGCCAATCACTCTTTCTATGAAGAACTTTCTCTTCACCTTGAGCCTAAACTTCCCCTGGCACAGCTTGAGACTGTGTCCTTGTTCTGTTGGTGGTTGCCTGGGAGAAGAGACCAACCCCCACCTGGCTACAACCTCCCTTCAGGTAGTTGTAGAGAGCAATAACGTCTCCCCTGAGCCTCCTCTTCTCTGGGTTGGTGCATTCTCCTAAGTAACATGTGATAGGATAAAAGGAGAAAAACCTCAGGCTGTGCCAGGGGAGATTTAGGTTGGATATTAGCCCATTAAAACAAAACAAAACAAAACACAACACAACACCCAGTAATGGAGTCACCATCCCTGGAGGTATTTAGCAGATGTATAGATGTGGTGTTTAGGGACCTTGGACTTAATGATCTCAAGGGTTTTTTCCCAACTTAAATGGTTCTATGATTAGTAATTTCCAAAAACAACAAGTAGAGATAATTTTGTTCCAGGATTAGAAAGGGTAATCAAGAGGACCCACATCATTATAAATTCATCAGCCTCAGCCTTAGCTGAAATAATCCAGTGACTTACATGAGAGTTGATTAATATCCAATTAAAAAGGATATAATTAATAATATTGGAAGGAAAGAAATCTGGTCCAACTAAGTGCATTTTTTTTTTTTTAACTGACAAAGACAGAAAAAAATCTGTAGCGTGGTGATAAAATTAATTTCACTAAATTCCAAATTATTGTGTCTTATTTTGTGTCTATTGTGTCTACTGTGTCCAGTTCTGGGCCCTTCAGTTTAAGAAGGACACTGAGACACTTGAACGTGTCCAGAGAAAGGCAACGAGGCTGGGGAGAGGCCTTGAGCACAAGCCCTATGAGGAGAGGCTGAGGGAGCTGGGGTTGTTTAGCCTGCAGAAGAGGAGGCTCAGGGGTGACCTTATTGCTCTCTACAACTACCTGAAGGGTGGCTGTAGCCAAGAGGGGGTTGGTCTCTTCTCCCAGGCAACCAGCACCAGAACAAGAGGACACAGTCTCAAGCTGCGCCAGGGGAAGTTTAGGCTGGAGGTGAGGAGAAAGTTCTTCACTGAGAGAGTCATTTGCCATTGGAATGGGCTGCCCAGGGAGGTGGTGGAGTCACCATCCCTGGAGGTGTGCAAGAGGGGATTGGACATGGTGCTTGGTGCCATGGTCCAGTTGTGAGGTCTGTGGTGACAGGTTGGACTCGATGATCTTTGAGGTCTCTTCCAACCTCGGTGATTCTGTGATTCTGTGATCAGAATCAGATCACTAGCAGTCCTGTTAAGAGGACACCACTCTCTCAAGGAGTTGATATGTATGGTTCAGTTTGATTTTTGCATTTCCAAGAAACAAAACAAGCTAAATTTGTCACTTTATTCTTCATTCACCTTGATTCCTAATGCAGGAAGGTTTAATAGAAACAGAAAAAATAATTCAACAAGATTTAATTTCAGGCTCCTGGGTGTAGAAATGAAAATAAAAAGGAACTACAGTTCTCGTTCACATTTTGAAACTCAAGTGTTTCTGACAGCCTTCACCACACCTTACATGCAGCTGTTGTCATAGGAACTGTATTGGAAAAACTATATACTTGGAGTCCATAGAGTAACCTTTGTAAGGCCAGGTGTACTGAACTTAAGATACATCCCACTACCTTTCTGCTTAAGATTCTCTTGGTGCTGCTTGGTGTTTTAACATAGATTTAAAGGCTTTAACTGAGTCTATCTGCAGGTCAGTATTTAGTGATTTCTACCGTGGCTATGTTGTGGTAGATCATCTTTGGGCCTGCTCCTTGCCTCCTATGGTATTTATTACCCTCAGATCTCAAAGCAAGGGCACTACATTATCATCACTTTTATATGGGAAAACTGAAGAAGATGGAGGGAACTTCCCAGCAGTCATGAATCAGGCCAGAGCCAGAGTCAAATCTCCCCTAGTACATAATTCTTTGTATTTTTCATTTTCTTTCCTCTCCTCACCAGCTATTTTTACATCTACAAGAAATACCAAAACAAACACACAAAAAGTTACAGTCTACAAATCCTTAGGAGCTGTGGAGATGAAAATCAGAGATGGGTAGCCACCCTTTCATCTTCCCTCTGAATTTTATTTTCCTACATTTAATAAAAAGTTAGCTGAAACAATCCCCTAGTGCTCAGATTTCTAGGCTCAAATGTACCAAAGAATGGATCTTCCATTACATCTTTCTCAGCACAATGGAACACATGGACATTTGTTTCAGAGAATAACATAAATCCAAATTTATAGTCCCCAAAGGACAAATTCTAAGTATTAAGAATGACAGTGACAGATGATTTTTTTCACCTTAATTAAAAATATCTCAAAGTGCAGATGAAAAGGAAGTCACATGTCACATTAGCAAACTGCCCTGCAATACTGGTAATGATGCTCAACCATGTTGTACAAATAAATCACTGTGAATAACCTATGCAAGAATCAATCATTTAGATGTTAACAACGTAGAGACTAACTCATACCTGTTTCTACCCAGAGACAATACACTGTGGAGGATCTGTGCACATTGTTCTGCACTACTGGAAGCCCAGTGAACTGCTTCCATTCATCTTCTGCTTGTCACATAATTGTTATTTGGAGATAATACATAGCCTTGTGTTGTCTTACTTTCAGCCTAGGGCAGTGTCCCGTGGTTGTAGTCATCCCTCCTCAACCCCTCAGCAACAGCAAAGTGACCCCTGATGTGTCACATTATGTATACAGACCGCATGGAAAAAGAAGGTATTTGTTCAACTCTTCCCTGAAATTGTTTTGGGGTTTTTTTTTCCTAAAAGAAATATTTTTGAAGCAATGCAAGCAGCAGACAGCTCTGCTCCCTCCTGTGCTGCATATGTGCATATATTTCAGAAGACTAATTATGTTTTTCAAAGCCCTTTTTCTCTTAGGCATGAAGAGTGATGATGTAAAGTTACAAGATCCGGACTGTAAATCAGTGCAGTTTTAGTCTTTTACTCAGATTTTCTTCACAGATCATCTTCTGATCTCCTCTGTAAAATGGGTAGTGCTCCTTCCTTCCACCTTGCATTGGGTAGATCTGAAAATAGACTCTTCAGGTTTGAAACTAAACTTAGTTTTCTAAACTCCTAAATGTCCTTCTGATCACAGAATCACAGAATGTTTCTGCAGGAATGATTCTGTAGGAAAACAAGCAAACTCAGACCAACCCTTCATTGCTATTACCTATAGCCTTCTTTCCATTCTTTCTTCTACTTCCTGATGCAAATCCTCAATTTCCAGTGTTAAGACTTTCTTAATTATTGAAAGAGGAAAATACAATGAAAAATAACACTTCAATAAACCAATCAATGCGGTCAAATTTTCCATTTACAGATTCACCACTCTAGGATAAAAACATCAATGCAACTGGAATTGTGTTAGAATAGAATAGAATAGAATGGAATGGAATGGAATGGAATGGAATGGAATGGAATGGAATGGAATGGAATGGAATGGAATGGAATGGAATGGAGGAGAATAGACCAGGTTGGAAGAGACCTTCGAGATCACCGTGTCCAAACTATCATCCAACACTATCTAATCAACTAAACCATGGCAACAAGCACCCCATCAAGTCTTTTCCTAGGCACCTCCAGTGATGGTGACTGCACCACCTCCCCGGGCAGCACATTCCAATGGCCAATCACTCTCTCTATGAAGAATTTCTTCCTAACATCCAGCCTAAACCTCCCCTGGTGCAGCCTGAGACTGTGTCCTCTTGTTCTGGTGCTGGTTGCCTGGGAGAAGAGCCAACCCCCTCCTGGTTACAACCTCGCTTCAGGTAGTTGTAGACAGCAAGAAGGTCTCCCCTGAGCCTCCTCTTCTCCAGGCTAAGCAACCCCAGCTCCCTCAGCCTCTCCTCATAGGGCTTGTCTTCCAAACCCCTCCCCAGCTTTGTTGCCCTTCTCTGGACACCTTCCAGCAAGTCAACATCTTTCCTAAACTGAGGGGTCCAGAACTGGACACAGGACTCAAGGTGTGGCCTAACCAGTGCTGAGAACAGGGGCAGAATGACTTCCCTGCTCCTGCTGGCCACACTGTTCCTGATACAGGTCAGCATGCCATTGGCCTTCTTGGCTGCCTGGGCACACTGCTGGCTCATGTTCAGCTTATTATCAACCAGTACCCACAGGTCCCTCTGCCTGACTGCTCTCCAGCCACTCTGACCCCAGCCTGTAGCACTGCATGGGGTTGTTGTGGCCAATGTGTAAAACCCGGCGCTTGGTTAGGTGGCTAATGAAGTCATCAGCAATGATTTTTACAACTCTGGAATACAGGACACAAACATAGGAGACAGAAGTGGGTAAATTATCAGAATTAAGTGTGGTATTAATTATTATGTTGGTTAAAAGATGGCAGCAATCAAAAAGAAGTCACCTTTCCACTATCCCTGCTACAGAAAAGATCTTTTGTTGTCAAAAGATAAAGAATGCACATTTGCTCCTGTGCAGGAATTTGGATTTTACTGTAACCATTCAGATTTTTTGCCTGAACTGTATGATATATATCTTATATCTATTCAGTAATTTTCTCCTTGAAAAATCCAAGCAATTGCCTTATGTATTTAGTGCTATAACTACCTTCATGCCAGCAACAATTGTACTGGATAAGAAAAAGAACATCAATACACCAAGATAGATATTTCTAAACAATTTCTAGTTTCCCTTTGAAAAAGAAAAGTCAAAACTAAATGTCTGAATCAGAATTGTTTCCATACTGCCTCATTTATTTGAAACAATCTTCTTGAACTGATTAAATAAAGCTATATGAAAATCTCTGTCTCATTAAGCATTGTATTACCTTAAATGGCTGTAAATTCACTTTCAGGTCATGCTTACAAAATAAGGAATAATTGATTTTATTACAGAGGGAAACCTGTTAATGGCATTTTATAGAACTGAGATCAGTCTGATCCAAAGCTTTTTTTTACAGTACAATAATACAATATAATAAACCAGGTTGGAAGAGACCTTCAAGATCATTGCATCCAACCCATCAACCAATCCAACCCACCTAAACAACTAAACCATGGCACCAAGCACCCCATCAAGCCTCCTCCTGAACACCTCCAATGAAGGTGACTCCACCACCTCCACCTTCTTGTGAATCGAGGCTGACCTTCTAACATTTTCAGTAGTCATCTCTACCAGAATCACCACTGAATTCAGTTAATAATGCAGAGTCTGGGAAGAGTTGTGTTTGCTGAAAACACCACTGTTTTCATGTTTTTTAAAATCCTTTAAGATTTCCCCACAATAGTAACAGAAAGAAAAGGCTGGACATCAGATTGTTAGAAATGAATCATTTGTTATCTCTTCCTCCTTCTTATGCTTCCTCTTAAGCTGTCTGATCAGCATAGTATTGACGACTTCTCCTAAGTTACTGTGATTAACATGTGCCCTCTCACTCTATTCACTTCCATAGTATGAAGTGAAGAGGCAATAGGTATTAATTAGGTATTTTCCATTTAAAACAAAGTAGTCTTCCTACATTTAACTAACTGACATGTTCAAAAACCAGCTTAGTAAAACATTAGAACTAAATAACAAATGGATTCTGCTAGAAAGGCTGTTAGGTGTTGTTCAATTCTATCAGAGCCTTGTCCTCTGTTGCTGCAAGTAGTGTATGCTACGCCAGCAGGTTGGGCTTCTGCCATTTTTTCTGCCACAGAAAAAGGTTTTGCAGCACTGTTTCCCACTTTAATTGATACTTTTACAATACTAGCTGCAGGAATGTGGTTGTGATACCAGGAACATACATCGCTGTTAAAACTAGCAGGACAATGCTGTCTCGTTCAATCACTGGATTGAGTGGTTCGTGATAGTTATGTCTAGCTTGTCGGGACATCTCAGTAACGGGCTAGGCACTTGTCTCTAGGGAAGAGGAGCTTGCACACTACAGAAACTTTTCATCATTATTATCCCATTTGTCAAGCTATAGACAAATAGTCACATACGGCTGGCGCCTGAGAGGCAATAGAGCACGAGCCTGAGGGCCAACAGACTCAATGCATTTTTAAAACTAATTAATCTCCCATGCTTCCTCCCTCTTCTCTTGCTATCTGCTTTCATTTTGATTTTCCTGAATTGGCATCTGGGGTAATATTTGTTGACAATAGTGTGGCTGTGAAGCTGAAGCACAAGTCCCTTAAGCAGAGGCCTGTCAGGGCTGCCCCTTCATCCAATGCCGTGCGCTGCCTTAATTGGCCAAGGTCAACCAGCTTTCTCTCACTACATTTTCATAGTCCCTGGGTGAAAGGACAACTCCAGTGAACGATCCAGTGGGTCTAGGGGCACTAAAATTTTCATTTCTGGTGTAGTTTTATAATATTTTTTGAAACTTTTTTTAATGTCTGTGTTTTTAAGGGGAGACTTTTTAATACAATACAATACAATACAATACAATACAATACAACATGTTGGAAGAGACCTTCAAGATCATCACGTCCAACCCATCAACCAATCCAACCCACCTAAATACAATACAGTACAATACAGTACAATACAGTGCAATACAACCCTCCTAAACAACTAAAAAACTAAACCCTAGCACCAAGCACCCCATCAAGCCTCTTCCTGAACACCTCCAATGAAGGTGACTCCACCACTTCCACAGGCAGCTGATTCCATTTATTTTAGAAACGACAGTTTAGAAGTTCTTCTGGAGAATTCACTGCAGTTGGAAGACTCATGCTTTTCTTTTTGCTTATTATTTTAAAACTTACTTAAAATAAAGTAATAAACAAGTGATGTACATTTCTTTGCCAAGAAAATTTAAATGGACAATTTTTTATTCATGTGCCTACTACACAGACATTGTCTAGAACTTGGGGCGCAGGCAGATCATTAAAATGTAATTAAAATCTAATAACAGCACATTGCCATCAGACTGGGTGTAACTCGTTGGCACACATTGCTCTTACAGTGCTATTTCACAGAAAACTCTATTGTTCCCTAACTTAAATTTTATATGCTCAAATGCATGCCTTCAATAAGATTGAGGGAGGAAAACCTGCAAAGTGCCCAAGGGGAGTCAGTAGGAAAACGGCAATGAAGGCCATAGAAGAAAAACAAAAGTGGTTGTGGTTTTGTTTGTTTGGGGTTTGTTTTTATTTTATAACATAATGACATCTACAGGCACAGTCATCAATCAGTTGTTCAGATAAAGAATACAGATTCCTACACTGACCCATGCACATTCACCTTAATGATAACACACAGGAGAATAAGCATTATGAGACAAGGAAGTTTCAGGAGCATTCTAGTATAAGTCACAAAGTGTAGAATGCAAGAGAGAAACACCTTAATAATTCTTCCAAGGAAAGATGCGAGTGAAGAGATGAGGTAACACCATGGGGTTACCCCTAAATTAGGACAGAAAGAGAGAGTTTAAAAGATTGTGAGCCTATCTTCTAATACATCCTCCCCATTATTGAAAAGCAAAGTTCAATCTTCATTAGCATTTGGTAAAACCCCAAAATATTGTCAAGCCTGATCTAGTGTAGAGTGTCCCTGCCCATGGCAGAGGGGTTGGAACTAGATGATCCTTGTGGTCCCTTCCAACCCTGACTGAAACTATGAAACTATGATAACTAAGAAGTGCAGAAAACCTTCAACTTATTTGGTTGATACATGCACTTATCAAAACAGTGGTTTTGGAACACTTTACATATATGATTTGATCATTGATATATTACAGATATGACAGAGAATTTGTGCTATCTTGTCTTCTATATATGACATAGTAGAGGTTTACTGAAGAAACTTTTCTGTCCTATAGAGTTAGCAATCATTTTCTACTACAGTTACTTAAAAGACCTATTTCTGTTACTCAGCATCATACTCCCAAAATGAACTGAGATTTTTCTCTAAATCCCACTTTTACTAGTACAAGCAAAAGTGCCAGGGTATGGGATGGTTCTGCCTTTCCAATGTTCTCTTTGCCATTACCAGTTTCATGCATCCTCAGCTCTACAAATGACTAATAGAAGGTATTGACTGATTATAAGTTCTGCTTAGTTTGAGGGAGAGTCATTGCTGTAGGCATGACCCATCCAGCTGTTGTGAGCGGCCAATGCTTTTATAAGAACTCACAGAAGGTGGCTGTCAATGGGTCCATGTCCAAGTGGAGGCCAGTGACAAGTAGAGTCCCTCAGGGATCAGAGCTGGGACCAGTGTTGTTCAACATCTTTGTGGTGACATGGACAGTGGGATTGAGTGCACCCTCAGCAGGTTTGGTGATGATACCAGGCTGTGTGGTGCAGCAGACACGCTGGAGGGAAGGGATCCATCCAGAGGGACCTCAGCAGGCTGGAGAGTTGGCCCATGACAACTTATGAGGTTCAACAAGACAAAGTGCATGGTCCTGCATCTGAATCAGGCAATCCCAAGCACTGATACAGGCTGGGCAGTGACTGGCTTGAGAGCAGCCCTGAAGAAAAGGACATGGGGCTGCTGGTGGATGAGAAGCTCAACATGAGCCACCAGTGTGCACTTGCAGCCCAGAAAGCCATTTGCATCCTGGGCTGCATCAAGAGAAGCATAGCCAGCAGGTCAAGGGAGGTGATTCTCCCCCTTTACTCCACTCTGGTGAGACCCCACCTGGGTACTGCATCCAGTTCTGGAGTCCTTATTACAAAAAAGATATGGACATGCTGGAATGTGTCCAGAGGAGGGTCACAAGGATGATTAGAGGGCTGGAGCACCTCTCCTATGAAGACAGACTGAGGGAGTTGAGGTTATTCAGTCTGGAGAAGAGAAGGCTTCAAGGAGACCTTATTGTGGCCTTCCAGTATCTTAAGAAGGCCTACAAGAAAGCTGAGGAGGGACATTTTAGGGTGTCAGGTAATGATAGGACTAGGGGGAATGGAAAAAAAATAGAAATGGGTAGATTCAGATTGGATGTTAGGAAGAAGTTTTTCCCCATGAGGGTGGTGAGATACTGGAACAGGTTGCCCAGGGAGGTGGTAGAAGCCTCATCCCTGGAGGTTTTAAAGGCCAGTATGGATGTGGCTGTAAGCAACCTGATCTAGTGTGAGGTATCCTTGCCCATGGCAGGGGGGTTGGAACTAGATGATCCTTGAGGTCCCTTCCAGCCCTAACAATTCTATCATTCTATGATTCTAATGAGCATACTGAGTCTAGTCTAGCCCAAATATAACAATCTCATTATCATAACTTATTTGTTGAGGCAAGTCTAGTCTTAACAATTCTGTACCTGAATTAGGTCATTTTGAGCCTGCCTTGTTATTTCGATGTATAGTTGTGCATCATGGATCTAAATGGAGGAATTTCAACTAGAGAAAACCACTGCACTGCAGTTGGATTTGGTTTCCTACATGCAGCAGAGCTGCAGTCCACAGCTGCAGTTTGAGCAGAAACACAGCTTTCACATTCATTTTGCATACCCTGGACAGTGAGAAACAATCAGTTTGTGTTTGCTTCCAAAGTGACTATGTCCAAAGTACACACAAACAGGAACTCAGAACAGCTTGGAAAAAACCAGTATGCAATGTGACTTTCTCCAATTAATAGGAGGACTAGGACAGCTGTGTAGGAAATGGAAGAGTAGGACAAAAAACCTTCTGCACCTTGGTAGAAAGACTTTTATTTCAGCAGCTTTCCAGTTTAGCAACACACTATGCAGACATCCAGAAGATGTATGGGAAGGACTGTGATCCCCATGGCACCAGCATTAATCTTCTTTGGTGAAGCATTTCTCATGAAAACTACAGTTTTATAGCACTAAAGGGGAGGCATAAAAGATGTAACAGTTTCCAAAGTGGGAAAGATCTGCTTTATCCTTTAGAAAGAGATTTGTTTAAAGTTGCGGTTTAACATCTGTACAGATGTTACATGCTGTTGAAAGATTATGTGGCGGTGCTCTCTCCAGACGGCATCGTCCCTTTGAGGCAGGAGGGAGCACACATCTGTCTTACGCTGTGTGCATCAACACTCTGCTCCTTCTAACAATGGGAACAGTTGCCTTCTATTAAGCTCACGCTGAAAGCTTTTGAACAAAAGCCTTAAACAGCTCAGCTGAAAGTATTAATTCTGAGAGAAACATGCAAATCTGGGCGAGAACTTCCATTTAATTTTAGTCTCACTATGGTAAACCTTGTAATTAAGATGATTAGATGACTGAATAAAACCCTTTCGAATGCCACTATGAGAAACATAATCCTGTTTGTAGGGGAAAAAATAGAGGCCTTTTAATATGGAGATACCAAACAAATATTATTTAAGCAGCTGGTAATTAATTAACCTCTTGCTTATCAAGGTACCTAAGGGTTAACTGTCTAGGAAATCCATCTTGGAGAAGAGACTAATGGGTGTGAGGAAGAAGTCATCCAGAATCAATATGTTTCATAAGAGAGAACTAAGAATTTGCCTTAAAAAAATAATGCTGCTGCAGTAGACACATTAAAATGGTACAGAACTGCCAGTGAAGTCAGAGGCAGCAGGGTTGTCAGGTTTTTTTGGCTTGGGATTTTTTTTCCCCACTTTTTAAAGTAATTGTCCAGGCAAAGCAGGAGGTGAGAATCTGCTGGTGGCTGTTTGTCATAAGAAGTTGTGCAGCTCAGCGCAGCTGCATTCTCTCTCCGAGGCTGTTTACCTCAGCCCCGAGATCCGTCGCCACGAGGCCGACCCCATAGCTATTGTTGTCCGACCGGGAACCTCTGAACCCGCCTACCGGCTACCGTCGCCCCGCCCTGCCGTGCGAGCCGACTCCCAGGGCCGACCCTACGGGCCGAACCCGACCAGGACCTATCCCTATTCTCTGGAGGGAACCGACCGAGTCCTGCTTCTGAGCTAAGCCCAGGTTCCAGCATTCCTTCTCCACTGCTGCGGAGAGAGGAGATAATACCCAACACCACCGTTTCAAGTCTACTAGGAACCAGTCCAGCGGCAGTAGTCAGCCGGACCCCCACCTTGCTGCAAACAACAGCTACAGAGTATCTTCCACGTGCTTTCCACCCACTAGCGCTCAGTTCAAAGCATCCGCGTGTAGCAAAGTCATCGCTGACGCACAGAAAGATTGCAATATTGTACATAGCCAGAAACCGCCCGCGTTCCGCCGAGTCGCCATCTAGTGGCCAAGCGGCGGAACCGCACTCTTCATTATATAAACATACAAATAGTTTGTAGATAGTTTAATTAAGTTCTAATCATAATACTAAGCCATTTATGGAATGTATTTCACTAACGTACACTAGAACATGTATATAAGTTGCTGATTCATCGGTTATTAATAATTTGATAATTAATAAAAACAATATTTTCATAATTCATATTTCATATTCATAAATTTAATAACCTCTTCACAACAGAAGTCTGTGCAAAATCCTTTGTGCCGAATTATTTTTCTTCAGCATTCTGAAAGAAAGGATACTGTCTCTCTCTCAAAAAAAACACAAACAACAAACCCACAAAAAATATCCCTCATTTTGCTGCTCAGCTATTTCTCAGCAAAAAAAATGATCATAACTTAACAAAGTCATTTATTAGAACCAAGAAATAATTCTCTTATTTGATTCTGCACTGCAAACACTCTGAATGTATTTCATGTGCACTTTATTATTATCATTATTTCCTCTGTGAAATATTTGGACAACCACCTAATGAAGACCTGCATAAATAATCTATATATAAATATATCACAAGTTTGAGCTTGTTTGTTTATCGCATTGCCTCTTGATAATATATCACAGCACTAATAAACAGAAATCAGGTCTGTATACCCAGGAAACTTGTTTTCTGATTAAATTCTTGTCAAAAGAAATTAGTGTGGTATTTTTTCAGTCAGTGGTGCTTTGCAAAGACTTTCAGATTTGTCTAGGATTGTGTTCTGTAAGTCTGGAATGTAGATATTATTCAACCAAAAGGATTCTCTTTATATTTTACTTCAAAACATGTTAATAAACCTATACCTCTTCCAATATAGTCTTCATAGAATCATAGAATCAATAAGGTTGGAAAAGACCTCAGAGATCATCAAGTACAACCTATCAACCAACACCATCTCATCAACTAAACCATGGCACCAAATGACCCATCCAGACTCTTCCTCAACACCTCCAGTGATGGTGACTCCACCACCTCCCTGGGCAGCACATTCCAATGGCCAATCACTCTTTCTGTGAAGAACTTCTTCCTATCATCCAGCCTAAACCTCCCCTGGTGCAGGTTGAGACTGTGTCCTCTTGTTCTGGTGCTGGTTGCCTGGGAGAAGAGACCAACCCCCACCTGGCTACAACCTCCTTCAGGTAGTTGTAGAGAACAATAAGGTCTCCCCTGAGCTGCTTCTTCTTCAGGCCAAACACCCCCAGCTCCCTTGTTCTTTCATTAAATTTTGTCTTTATTTATCCCACAGTGATATTGTAATTTTCTAAAGGAGGTCAATCTTGAAATTTTTAGGCAAGTTTATTAGTTATTGACTTTAGAGATTGAGGAATGGGATACTGCTGAAGGATGAATTGCTTGAGAGGTTGTAGAGAATGATTAGGTTTGATACTGTATCATTCCTTTTTCTCCTGAGATAAGTAAGTGAAAATTATTTCTAAAGGTGCTGATGAATGTGAACAAATCAATACAGTACAGTTTATGCAGTTCATCCACAAAAAAAATTCTCTGTCATAAAAAACATTCCCATAAGTCAGGGTCTTGTTAACCTTAGAGGATCACACATTTCAAACACGTTTTAAATAGTCCTTAGCTTAGATATATGAACTACAGTAGCTTAATAGTCATGCAAAAGTTTGTACCCCAGGTGATTTTTAAGGGTGAACATTTCTTAGAACTATTTAGAAGACAATACCATCTTTGCAAATCAGACACAGAAGCTAAAATGGAGCTTCCAAAACTGAACAAAAAGTATTTTAAAATTGTGGTTTGGAAGTTCCTGCATGCAAATCCTAATTTCCCCTGCTCTGCAATAGGATTTTCTCTCTGGAAGAGAAGTTTTGTATTCACTCCATGATTTCAGAATTGAATTCACACACGTTCCCATTAAAGTTCTGCTTGTGTCCCAAATTAATTTTCACAAAGTGACTCTGGTCTGGAAGCCTTCTTTTATTAATGCCTTGTACCTTATTGCCAGAGCCTTGTGAAATGATTATTGCTGAAACATCACCAGGTGTGGAACTTTTTGGAAGGCCATGGAGGTAACTCTCCCCTTTCTGAGAAGACCTCAGCTCCTGTGTTAGTACCACTTGCAGTTCCCATTGCAGTACGCAAGGACTCACAGTCCCTCAGTGCTTTGCAAGTGTGGAGCTGGAGGAAAATTGCATGTCATTCTACATTACACAACAAACAAATTAAGAGCGGCCAAGTCACCTTCCCACTCACATGAGGTAGTTTTATATCTGTGCATCTGTGCAGTTTTTCAGTTATTAGTGCATTATCTTTCAGGTTTCTTATTGCTTCTCTACAATGCACAGCTTCTCCTGGCATAGCTGTGGTGACTACACTATGCCAACAAGGGCTCAAAATATTGATCTGAAAGTAATTTTCCTGCTGGCAAGTCATACCAGTACTCAAACAATATAAACTGCACCAACTGAATGCCGTCTGTGAGCACAGTAGTTTCCACAGCAGGGATTTTGCTAGCCCAGCGCTAAAAATGAAAGATGCTGCTTTTTCACCATCAAAGGCAACGTGTGTGGTGCAGCAGAACGTTGCACTGGAATCTGTCTAAATACAAGTTTGAAAGCATAATTGTAGAGAAAAATTTATAAACAGATTCATGATATGTAAGATACATTTTGTGGAGTGACAGCTGTTAAAAGGTGTATGACTACTCCACTATTTATGCCCATCTATCCTTACACTCCCAGTTTGTTTGGGGAAATTGAGTTGAGCTGTGGTGTTGAAACCATCTTTCACTCTTCTGCCTACATATTTTCCCTCTCAGTTTACTTATAGTTTCATAGTTTCAGTCAGGGTTGGAAGGGGACCACAAGGATCATCTAGTTCCAACCCCCCTGCCATGGGCAGGGACACCCTGCACTAGATCAGGCTGGCCAGAGCCTCATCCAGCCTGCTCTTAAACACCTCCAGGGATGGGACCTCAACCACCTCCCTGGATAACCCATTCCAGGGCTTCACCACTCTCATGGGGAAGAACTTCCTCCTCACATCCAGCCTGAATCTCCCCACCTCCAGCTTCATTCCATTCCCCCTACTCCTATCACTCCCTGATAGCCTGAGAAGTCCCTCCCCAGCCTTCTTGTAGGCCCCCTTCAGATACTGGAAGGCCACAATCAAGCCTCAACATCATGCACTCCATTTCATCACAGAGACTGTAATGGCAAACTCTGAAATAGATTATGAAGGCAATCATAACAAAACAACCTACTCAGAAGAGCAAAAAGTAGAGAGATGGCCGGGAAGATAACAAACGTTAATTACATTGATAATTGTTATCAAAGAATAATGAAATAAATAGAAACTGAGCATATTTCTCTGACAGAAAATCAGAGCAGATTTTTTTTTCTGCAGCTTTTCCATCTGCAGGGTGACATTTTATTTCTTCATGGCTCAAATTTGGAGGAAATAAAAATCCTTTGTGTCTTTCCTTTCTTTTATTAGAGGACACAGTCTCCGGCTGCACCAGGGGAGGTTTAAGCTGGATGTTAGGAAGAGAGAGTGATTGGCCATTGGAATGGGCTGCCCAGGGAGGTGGTGGAGTTGCCATCACTGGAGGTGTTTAGGAGGAGACTTGATGGGGTGCTTGGTGCCATGGTTTAGTTAATTAGATACTGTTGGATGATAAGTTGGACACAATAATCTCAAAGTTCTCTTCCAACCTGGTCTATTCTATTCTATTCTACTCTACTCTACTGTACTCTACTGTACTCTACTCTCTTCTGTTCCTGAAAGGAAAGGATGGGCTACACTGCAGCTTTGAGAAACAAGATATTCTGTCTAACATTATATTTCCAGATCTTATATGATATCCAAATATAAAGATGCACTTAGTTATCTGTAGATATTGCAGGACTGCCAATCTGAGAAGCAAAAAAGTAACCTCTCTGTAACAGCTATGCTTTCATTGGGGAATCCTCAGGCATTTCACAGGATTTCTATCTCTGAATACTATCAATGATGCAGTTGTACTAGAAACTGAACCACACAGCAAGATGAAGCCAGCAAAGTCATGGTGGTACTACTGAAAACAAAATACACTTTGTATTCAACAACAACATCCTGACATTGACATGTAGAACAAATTCTGAAAGGCTTCTAAGTTCTACAAATCTTCAGTGACCTCAAGGCAGCACATTCACCACCGATGGTGCAGAGAGTACTTTTGTTACATTCAAGTTTTATACTAGGAATAAGACAGTCTTGTAAGAGAAATTGTGTTGCTGAGGTGCAACTGGCAGTATACAAGAGTTAATTACTCTTTTGGGACCCCAAAACTGTCAGCAGAGTGGTGAATATTCCATTTCTCAAGTTTTACAGTCAAATACGCATTGTATACAATGAGCATCCAGTAATGTTCAAACCCTAAAAGACCAATGCACATACAAGCTGCAGACTACTGTACCTGGTGAATGAAGCGGAGGGGAGCACATCAGAACAACTCCTTGACCTTCACGCACAGAAACAGCACTTCTTGTCCGCCCACTGAAGTTCCCCAGGTCTGTCGAAAGAACAGAGCATTTTAGTTAGATTTCATGTTTTGTGGCTACTGTGACTTGCATTTTATTTCTTATTGTAAACCTCAGAGTCCCTTGTTTCATACTTTAATAGAAGAGACATCATTGCTGTCTACAGCTGCTTGAAGGGAGGTTGTAGCCAGGTGAGGGTTGCTCTCTTCTCCCAGGCAACCAGCACCACAACAAGAGGACACAGTCTCAAGCTGCACCAGGGGAGGTTTAGGCTGGATGTTAGGAAGAAGTTCTTCACAGAAAGAGTGATTGGCCATTGGAATGTGCTGCCCAGGGAGGTGGTGGAGTCACCATCACTGGAGGTGTTTAAGAGAGTGGATAAGGCACTTAGTGTCATGGTTTAGTTGATTAGATGGTGTTGGGTGACAGGTTGGACTTGATGATCCCTGAGGTCTTTTCCATTCTGGTTAATTCTATTCTGTTCTATTTTAAATCTATTTCCATTACCAAAAAAAATTTAAAAAATCCATGTTGCATTAGCCCTTTATCATTCTTTATATTGCAATATATAGAGTATCAAAGGAAAAGCAGCAGGCAATACATACACCATCGGCTCTGGCCAGCCTGATCTAGTGTAGGGTGTCCCTGCCTATGGCAGGGGGTTGGAACTAGATGATCCTTGTGGTCCCTTCCAACCCTGACTGATACTATGATACTATGATACCCCAATCATTGAATAGTGATTTTATTTCTTTGTGCCATATTCTGTGTGGGACTTTTTCACTGGTAGAAATTCATACACACTGACAAAAAAATGAAATGAAAGTGGAGTGAACACCCTGGCTAACATTCAGACTGATGATTTTGCTAACATCCTCTAGAGAAGGCACAGCACATTGTTGTGAGAAGAAAGGAAAATCAGACACATCAGTTCTAAAAACAAATGTGGCCTACAACGCATTTACTCTTTTAAAATGTTTTCCTCCATCAGAGGAATGAGGACATTTTATTTTTTGTACAAAAAAACTTTTGAATGGGGCTGCAGGGTGCTGCTATAAACAGTTCATTGTGTTTATTTAAAGCCTCTCAGCCAGAAGATCCAATTACTCTGTTTACCACGGGGAACACTGGACCTTGTGGATAGCTATGCTCTGGCATACATAAATGTAGCAGAAGAGATGCAACAGCTCATTTATGCCATCAGACCATTGTCTTCATTCCTCAGTGCCAACAATGCCATTTACAAGCCTCTATTCACTCAAGGGTTTTGTAGAGACATATCTCTGGTGTGGGTGAGGGTAAGGAGAGTGGCAATAAGCGTACCCAAAGACATCTTTGAAAGCTGATGCTTCAGCACACACTAAACAAGGATCAAAAATATGAATAGATAAACCCAGAGGGAGCATCTCTCATTGGTATTCAATATACATGTTGATTTCTGTGCACAGGCCAAGGTACTGGTATAAGCCAGGCAGCACTGAACAGTTTGAGTAGGTTGAGCAGAGTTATTTTCTTAACTGTCTGTGGTGACAGGTTGGACTCGATGATCTTCGAGGTCTCTTCCAACCTTAGTGATACTGTGAACTGCACTCAGCTGAGAGCTCTCTGTGACACATCCTGCTCCATACCTAGCAGTTCATAAAACAGAAGTTCAATGAATTTCAAAAGTAAAATAAGTTGATCTTTGGTGGATATATTAATGAGTTCAGGTACACTTTTTTAAATAGAAAGAGAGTTATAATCTTTCCAAATGCTTTTTTTTTCCACATTTCTAAAAGCTGTCTTGGGCATAGGCAGATGTTAAGATGCAAATACCTCTAAATGTTCATGTTTTTGCCAAAATAAATCAATGTTGTCATTTCAACAAGAGAGATGTTTGAATAAGGAAAGGTGGTTTGTTGTTTTTTTTCCCAGTAGAATTTTTACAGATAATAGAGCTATAGTTTCAAATGACAGAAAATGTTGGGAGGCAGTAGTTAATGAAATATTGTAATGCATTTTAAAATAAGACCACCATGGCTTATAATGCAATCTGGTGCAAATTCACTTAAAAATGTCACCTAGTGAATCGCAGAATGTTAGGGGTTGAAAGGGACCTCCAGAGATCATTGGGTCCAACACTTCTGTCAAAGCAGGATCAGCTAGGGCAGGCCATGCAGGAACATGTCCAGGTTGGTTTTGAAAGTCTCCAGAGAAGGAGAATCCACAACCTCTCCAGGCAGCCTGTTCCAGTGCTCTGTCACCCTCACACTAATGAAGTTTCTCCTCATGTTGAGGTCGAACTCCTGTGTTCTAGCTTATATCCATTATTCCTTGTGACCAGGTGTCACTGAGAAGAGCCTGTCCTCTTCTTCTTGACACCCACTCCTCAGATGCTTATTGGCATTAATAAGATCCCCTCTTAGCCTTTTCTTTTCCAGACTAAACAGTCCAGTTCTTTCATAGTTTCATAGTTTCATAGTTTCAGTTAGGGTTGGAAGGGACCACAAGGATCATCTAGTTCCAACCCCCCCTGCCATGGGCAGGGACACTCTACACTAGAGCAGGCTGGCCAGAGCCTCATCCAGCCTGGTCTTAAACACCTCCAGGGACGGGGCCAGTTCTCTCAGTCTTTCTTCATAGGAGCGATGTTCCAGTCCCTTAATCATCCTTGTAGCTCTTTGTTGGACTCTCTCTAGTAGATCCCAGTCTTTCTGGAATTGAGGAGCCCAAAAATGGATATAGTATTGCAGGTGTGGTCTTTTACAATGCTGACCATTTTGAAAATGTCTAGTTAAGTGTCAGTCACCATTCCTAATGCAAAGATATGATTAGCAATGCATTTACAAACCATGCTAAGAGCATTTAGGATGGAGTGTACAATGAGAGCAGCTCTATTGTCTTAATTGCTAGAAATATATTCAATTCAACACACAGTGTCACCACAGAACAACCTGTGGCACAGGAGTGGTCTCTGCTATGAAAGGAAAAAAGTAGAGAAATTTCAGGGCTAGTGAAGATGCAAGACATTAAATCCAGCAGGTTTGGTACAACAATTTCAGGAAGTCCTTCTTACACTTCAGGCATAATGAGCTCAGTGAAGTAGAGAATTTAAAAACTTGGGAAAGCATTCACATCTGATCCAAAGTGGCTGGCAGCTGATGTGGCTGCCTCTTCAGTGGATAACCTATTATTCTGAATGGAGCTGAAGCATGTGTATGTATTGATGTACATTGTGGAAGAATGACACTCACCACCACAAAACTATCAGTTTAAATAAGACCCAACAGATAACAAAGCTCTTCTGCAAAGAGTGAAAGAAGTAACAACAAATTAAAAAACCCAAAACCAAAGCAAGAGAAAAGCTTTGCAGAACTATCAACAAAATAAACACCCAAGCAAAGGGTGCTGCCTTTAACAAGCCTTGGATAAAAGTTGGAACAGTCTTTACTACTTAATAGCCTTTTGATTCACCTGGAGCAGTTTTTACAACTTAATAGTAGTAAATACTTTAGGCTTGAGGTGAGGAGAAAGTTCTTCACAGAGAGAGTTGTTGGCCATTGGAATGTGCTGCCCAGGGAGGTGGTGGAGTCACCATCCCTGGAGGTGTTCAAGAGGGCATTGAATGTGGCACTTGGTGCCATGGTTTAGTCATGAGGTCTTGGGTGACAGGTTGGACTTGATGATCCTTGAGGTCTTTTCCAACCTTATTGATTCTATGATTCTATAGCCTTTTGATTCACCTTCACTGTGTTTGTCTTTTAGGCATGCATGTGAGGGATCATACGTTATCTGAATTCAACAGTTGTCTGCAGTTCCTGAGGACAACAGGGTAGGGCCAGATTTTGGTGAGAGAGATTTCAGTCCACTGATGTTTGCTATGAAATTAAGATGAAATTAAAAATGAAAAACAGATCTTGTTTTAATTTGGGCAAGTATTGCTTGGTAACCTAGCACAGAAGCTGTGGAAGATTCTGTAGTTCACTGTCAGTGAACCAGTCAATTAACTGCAAAAGTAGAAATTAGATCAGTGCAGAACTATGTCCTCTGCCAGCCCAATTACGTGAGTTTATGCTATTTAATGTGCAAATTTATTGTGGAGTCTTAATTGGACATCATATGATATGCATTAAAAAGTTTAAAGACGTATGCTGAAGATATCTAAAGATAAGTGAGAAGCAGGCAATGTTCTTTCAATAAGGTAAAAATAGCTCAACACAAGTAAAATTCTCCTGTCAGGCCAAGGACAAACTTATTCATTTTATTGTCACTATAGAGAGTGTAGCCTTCCTTTCCTTGTATTTGAAACATAGGACTGAGAAACAGACCTTGAGCTGAAATTGTAGCACTTTTAAAAAGGCAAGATTTAGAGGGAAAGGAATTGCATTAAGCCCATGTTTTTCAAGATTCCATTATAACCCAAATCAAAAACATGATTAGACTTTGCACTCCAAACAACAGGAAATATAAATGCTGTATTTAATAGCCTATAAACACAGGTTACAGGAGATTGAAAGGTAGGTACTAAAAAGAAATGACATGCTTGTGGCTGTGTAGGGAACTTCTAAACTGGATGAATTCAATACAGTACTCACAGGTTATCAAGATTTCCAAATAAATTAATAGATCATTTTGCATTGACATATGTCTCTTTTCTGGGAATATCAGATTAATAGGTGGATCCTTATTAAAATCACTCATTGGACCTAGAGTATCTTTTGATACTGAAGACATTAACTAAAATGAAGACAGTTTAGGAAGGATGTTGACTTGCTGGAACGTGTCCAGAGAAGGGCAACAAAGTTGGTGAGGGGTTTGGAACACAAGCCCTATGAGGAAAGGCTGAGGGAGCTGGGGTTGCTTAGACTGGAGAAGAGGAGGCTCAGGGGTGACCTTATTGCTGTCTCCAACTACCTGAAGGGAGGTTGTAGCCAGGTGGGGGCTGGTCTCTTCTCCCAGGCAACCACCACCAGAACAAGAGGACACAATCTCAAGCTGTGCCAGGGGAGGTTCAGAATGGATATTAGGAAGAAATTCTCCACAGAGAGAGTGACTGCCTATTGGAGTGGGCTGCCTGGGGAGGTGGTGGAGTCACCATCATTGGAGGTGTTTAGGAGGAGACTTGATGGGGTGCTTGGTTGCATGGCTTAGTTGATTAGGTGGTGTTGGATGATGGGTTGGATGCGATGATCTTGAAGGTCTCTTCCAACCTGGTTTATTCTCTTCTATTCTATTCTAACTAGAAAAGATGTGAAAGGAAGCTCAGATGAAAAGATTTCTGCCATGACAAAACCACCATCCTACCATGGCTAATAGGAAAAGCATACATCTCAAACTTTTAAAGATCACATTATATGACTTTAGGTGACAAAATAAGGACAAGGTTCAAGTACTTTAGAATCTATCATGCTTATTAGCATTGCTGCTGTTATTATTTACTACAAGAAAGCTTTTGAATCCTTCATGGATCATCAGTCTGCTATGACCTGAAAAAGGTTGGGTTTTTTTGTTGGTTTTTTTTTTGTGTGGCTCAAAGAAGTTACTCTGCAAGTATTTAACAGGACAGAAGAGAAAAAAAGTGCAGAGAGCAATGATGTATTTTAAGCCTGTGTGCCAGCCACCATATGTGTCTGCACATGCACAGATCCACTGAAAAATTTTAAGGAGAGGGGATGATTATAGAGATATTTTATCAGAGTGCCAGTAAAAGATGATAAGAACAAGAGAGAGCTTAAAGACTCCTGTTTGCAAATGCAAACAGGATGAAGACACAAGATACTGTGTTTTCTTATATTCAGATCAACATCTTCCAGAGTCACAGATACTACAGTATCACAGTATCACCAAGGTTGGAAGAGACCTCAAAGATCATCAAGTCCAACCTGTCACCACAGACCTCATGACTAGACCATGGCACCAAGTGCCACATCCAATCCCCTCTTGAACACCTCCAGGGATGGTGACTCCACCACCTCCCTGGGCAGCACATTCCAATGGTGAACGAGTCTCTCAGTGAAGAACTTTCTCCTCACCTCCAGCCTAAACCTCACCTATTGCAGTCTGAGACTGTGTCCTCTCATTCTGGTGCTGGTTGCCTGAGAGAAGAGACCAACTCCCTCCTGGCTACAATCCCCCTTCAGGTAGTTGTAGACAGCAATGAGGTCTCCCCTGAGCCTCCTCTTCTCCAATTGTTTTTTTTCTCAGTAAAAAACCCCAACAAACCAAAACCAGAAGAAAACCCAAACAAACTAAACCAACCAAACAAGAAGAACAAACTCAAAGCCAGAAGTCATTATGGAACCTTTGAAAAATGGTTGTCCTTGTGTATGCTCTTGAAGAAAGAAAATAATGTTCTTTCTACATTGGTGTCAGTATGAACTATAGTATCATGGAATCATAACATGGTTTGGGTTGGAAGGGAATTTAAAGGTCATCTAATTCAAGTCCACTGCCATGGGCAGTGAGAAAGATCCCTTCTGTCTGGCTGCTTGCTCCTTTGCAGCTGCAGCTGTGCAGCACAGCCATTAATGACTCTGCAGCTCTCCACCGGGATCTCTGCGCCACGCAGTCCCTCTGTGGCTGCCGAGTGCTGTGTGTTCTGTGGTACCTCAGCTGCATGTCTGAAATACAGTGCTCAGAGCCCCAGCAGTATCTCACTGAAACCCTTGGTGCTGGTGACTGTTGAAAGCACAGCAGCAACATGAAGGAGGAAGTTCTTCACCATGAGAGTGGTGAAGCCCTGGAATGGGTTGTCCAGGGAGGTGGTTGAGGCCCCATCCCTGGAGATGCTTATGAGCAGGCTGGATGAGGCTCTGGCCAGCCTGACCTAGTGTGGGGTGTCCCTGCCCATGGCAGTGGGGTTGGAACTAGATGATCCTTGTGGTCCCTTCCAACCATGACTGATACTATACTATGATACTACCTTCCACTAGACCAGGTTGCTCAATGCTCCATCCATCCTGGCTCTGAACTCTTCCAGGGAGGGGATGTCCACAACTTCTCTGGGCAACCTGTTACAGTGCCTCACCACCTGTACAGTGAATAATTTCTTCTAAATATACCTTCTTTCATGGAATCATAGAATGCTCTAGGTTGGAAGGGACCTTTAAAGGTCATCTAGTCCAACCCCTCCTCAATGAGCAGGGACATTTTGAACAAGATCAAGTTTCTCAGTGCCCTGTGCAGGTTGACCTGGAATGTTTCCAAAGATGAGTCTTCTGCCACCTCTCTGGACATCTGGACAACCTGTTCCAGCATTTCACCACCCTCCAGTCTAAATCTGGGGTCTCTTGGTTTAAAACCATGATGCCTTGTCCTGTAACTACAGGCCTTGCTAAAAAGATTGTCCCCATCTTTCTTTTAGGCCCTCTTAAAGTACTAAAAAGCTGCAATAAGGTTTCCCTGCAGTCTTCTCTCCTCCAGGAGGAACAACCCCTGCTCCCTCAGCCTATCTTTGTAAGAGAGGTGCTTCAGCCCTTTGATCATTTTTGTGGACCTCCTTCACACCTGCTCCAATAGGTTGATGTCCTTCTTGTGTTGAAGGCTCCAAGGCTGGACTCAGGACTCCAGGTGAGGCATCCACCAGAGCCGAGCAGAGCGGCAGAATCACCTCTCTCAATCTGCTGCCTTCAATTCTTTTGATGCAGCCCAGGATGTGATCTGTCTTCTGAGTTGGGAGCACATATTTTTGTCTTCTGTTCAGTGTTTCATCCACTTGTACCTTCAAGTACTCCACAGGGCTGCTCTCAATCACATCATGCCTCAGCCAGTACTGATGCCAAAGACTATTCTGACCCAGTTGTAGGACCTTGCACTGGCCCTCCAGTACAAAGCCATTGCCCTTTTCCCCATCAAAACATCTAGTTTCAATAGCATCAAAGAATACTAATATCATCTATAAATCCTAATTGTCCCTACAGTCTTGAAGAACAAATTGAATTTGTAGATACTAAAATCTCACTGAACTTCAGGAGAGTTGCTGCACTCATAAATTCCAAAATACTGGATCAAAGTGAATTAGAAGAAATATTTGCATGCAGAAGGAAATAAGATTATGTAGAAAATTATTGAGCTGCTATACAATTCAGCTTGACATGCTAATTGCACCATATCCGGTATGTTTGTGGTTACAGCTGTGGATGGTTGTGATTAATTAACTACAATCATTTTGTATCTGTCAAGTTGCATCTATTCTCACAAGGATTATGTCAGCAGGCTTCTCAGCTGTCTTTTGTAACTGTTTACTGCAGTATCAATATAAACCACAGAACCGTGTGGAAATATTGTAGTCAATATTATTTTCATCCTCTCATTCCATTCATGAGCTGTCATTTAAGAGCAACAGCTAAACCCAAACCACCACCACCCCAACATAAGTAATAAATGAAAGATTTTCAAATGCAGTTGCCAACATTTAATCACCAGAATAAAGGAGTCCAATAAATGGTAATATTTCCAGAGCTTTAGAGCAACTAGGTTTTCGCTTCAGTGATATATGCAATGCATTTTGTAGTAAACACATTGTTTTACATAATGCTACATGTTTCTTGACAAACATACATTTATATTGGCATGATTTAATTTGTAGTAACTTTCTTCCTTTATATGTGACTAAAAATAACAATGACAGTTAGGGTTTTTCATGATGAAACATGGAATTACTATCATAGTACATTTTATTTTCATATGGTCCCATATAGAATTAACAGTGACTCATCTCCCTACAACAAGAGGCTTGAGGGAGATGGGGTTGCTTAGCCTGGAGAAAAGAAGGCTCAGGGGAGACCTTATTGCTCTCTACAACTACCTGAAGGGAGGCTATAGCCAGGAGGGGGTAGGTCTCTTCTCCCAGGCAACCAGGACCAGAACAAGAGGACACAGTCTCAAGCTGCACCAGGAGAAGTTTAGGCTGGATGTTAGGAAGAAATACTTCACAGAAAGAGTGATTGGCCATTGGAATGGGCTGCCCAGGGAGGTGGTGGAGTCACCATCACTGGAGGTGTTTAGGAGGAGACTTGATGGGGTGCTTGGTGTCATGGTTTAGTTGATTAGATGGTGTTGGATGATAGGTTGGACTCGATGATCTTGAAGGTCTTTTCCAACCTGGTTTAATTCTATTCTATTCTATTCTATTCTATTCTATTCTATTCTATTTCTATTCTATTCTAATTCTATTCTATAGTTTCTTGGAATATCACTATATGACAGTGTTAACAATGCAGAGATAAAAAAACCCAAACATTTCTGACCACTCAGTGAACAAGTCTATATTTCATTGAGCTAATTCATATTAGATGAATAGAATCATCTATTCATCATCTAACCTATCATCCAACACCACCTAATCAACTAAACCATGGCACCAAGTACCCTATCAAGTCTCCTCCTGAACACCTCCAGTGACAGCGACTCCACCACCTCCCCGGGCAGTCCATTCCAATGGGCAACCACTCTCTCTGTATAGAACTTCCTCCTAACTTCCAGCCTAAACCTCCCCTGGGTTTAATACTTTGATATATTCAAATTTTTAGTTAATGGGCATTCTGGTCCCAAAGATACCATAATGACTTCACTTCCAGGTGTACAGCACAAGGTGCAAACTTTTATCCTCGAGGTTTCATTTCTCTTAAGCTCCAAATCTGGCTTTGCCAAAGCTTATCAGAAGAAACAATATAAAGCAGTGAGAAAACTACATTATTGTCATCAGGGAAAGATGGCAAAGTAAGCTTTCCCTGGTTCAGAAGAGCTGATGCTGATCTCACCTAAATTAAAATCTTTCCACAGCTTCTGCATTTGAGACTATCTTGGTACAAAGATGCTGCAGAAAATAAAAGCCTGCCCTTCCAGGATCTCAAATCTAAAGAAAGCCTGGAGAGATTATTGATAATGTTAGGTTGTTATCTTGGTTTTATCCTGACTTAATTATATTTTTTGTACATGAAGGTTTTCTTTCACAATTGCAAGTTATATGTGTGTGGATTAGGACAAACCTTTCTGAGAACCACTCTTCATATCTGACTCCACTCTAGACAAGTTATTTCACAGTGGTGACTTTTCACTAGACTGTCTATAAATGCCTCCATGCTTCACTTCCACTCTATCATAGAGAAAAGGAGGAGGTCATAATCTCCAAGAAATTATTTATTTGTTCTTTGCTAAGAACTGCAGTGTCCAATATGACCTATAAGTCAATTGCAACAAGGTAAATAAGTGGTTGGAGACATCCATGGAGTAAATCTGGAAGGCCTTGGTCTTAGCTGAATAGTTCAACTGAAGATGCAGGCTTTACAAACACAGTGTTTGCTAAGTAACAGCTGGTAGATACATATGATCCCAGATAATGTTTCTGATAAGGCAGGTTGTATTGGAGTATGTGATTCCACTTAATATCAAGATGATATGAGTCACTGCAAGTCACATTTCAGACACAAGCATGCAGTTGAACAAGTAAGTGGCATCAAAGATAAATAAATTGTCACCAGTCAGCTGAGCTACTATAAATTACTGTCTGTATTTCAGTCTTTTCAATATGTAAACTAGAACACATAGAATATATGTCATGTATTGACATGGTTGTACAAAGCAGCCTTTGTTTTAGGAGTGTACACAGGGCAGCAATCCCTCAGTGGTTCATCTGATTGTTTATCTCCTTGATCATTTGTCATAATTACATACTATTGTCTGTTGATCAATAGGAATGCAAGTAAAATATGTTTCCTGGCCTAAGTCAGTTAGATTCTCTACAATATGGATTGATTTCTTTAAGCAATCTAATAATTGCTTCTCTTTTTAACTGACCTTCTTAGAGCAAAGAAAATTACCACCAAGCGAGTCTTGTTTGTAATTGGCAAAGACTTTGCAGACTGAAACTGCACAAAGCTGCAAAATGCTGTTGGGTTTATAGGAGATGGGATGATATTACTAACACATGGGGGAAGAATAGCTGGACAGCTTCTCTTCTCATACAAACTGCTGATGATATAGCATAGGAGAATGGATCAGATTTTAGCCCCGTTGAGCCTCATTTTGAATATCTCCAGGGATGGGGCCCCAACCACCTCCCCAGGCAACATGTTCCAGTGTTCTACCACCCTCAGAGTAAAGAACCTGACACCCCATCAGGCTATGCAGCCATCCGACAAGACCTGGACAGGCTGGAGAGCTGGGTGCAGGCAAACCTCATGAAGTTCAATAAGGACAAGTGCAGGGTCCTGCATCTGGGGAGGAATAACAACAGGCACCAGTACAGATTAGGGGCTGCCCTGCTGGAAAGCAGCTCCATGGAGAAAGACCTTGGAGCACTGGTGGACAGCAAGTTCTCCGTGGAACAGCAATGTGCTCTTGTGGCCAAGAGAGCAAAGGGTATCGTGGCGTACATCCAGAAAAGTGTGTCCAGCAGGTCTAGGGAGGTTCCTCTCTCCCACTACTCTGCCCTGTTGAGACCATACCTGGAACACTGTGTCCAGTTCTGGGCTCCCCAGTTCAAGAGAGACAGTGACCTGCTGGAGAGAATCCAACAGAGAGTTACGAGGATGATTAGGGGACTTGAGCATCTCCCCTATAAAGAGAAACTGAGAAATGTGGGGCTGCTTAATCTTGAGAAGAGAAAACTGAGAGGGGATCTCATTGATGTCTATAAATATCTGAAGGGTGGGTGGCAAGTGGAAGGGGCCAATTTCTTTGCAGTGGTGTACAGCAATAAGACAAGGAACAATGGGTTCAAGCTTGAACATAGATTTCACCTCAATATGAGGAGAAAATTCTTTACAGTGGGGGTGACGGAGCACTGGAACAGGATGCCCAGGGGAGTTGTGGAGTCTCCTTCTCTGGACACATTCAAAACCCACCTGGGTGCATTCTTGTACAGACTACCCTAGGTGAACCTGCTTTGGCAGCGGAGTTAGACCAAATGATCTCTGGAGGTCTCCCTTCCAACCTCTAATGTAGTGGGATACTGTAATATGTGACTCTGTAATATTTTGGGAGGAATATCTTATTCTTATCTGTTGGGTTCTAGTCAGTTAAAATTATATATTATGATTTTATTTTTCCCCCTGCTCCAGTGAGGGTTATAGTTGTTTGTACCCAAAAGGGCTGAGTTTCTGCTGTCTGAAAATCAGGTCCTTTGAAAATTTCTCTGTCACCTAAGTATGATATATTGCTCTGATGCCATACTTGTAAAGAGAGGCTGACAATTCTGAAAGGCTTTAGAGAAAAGGCTTTAGAGAAAATTTGCATTACAGAAAACATCTTACAGCGATAAATACATAAACCTAAGAAAATATATTCTGATTAAGTTAAAGGTGAGAAAAGGAAAAACACTTTCCCCTCATTTCCTTTGCTTAAAAGAAAAAACTGAGCTTCTGAATCAATATCTTATAGAGCCTAGGTGATCCTCCAAATAAACACAATGTGATTGTTTAAGTTTATTGCTAGAATAGGTCTCCTTGAACTCAGTGGGTACACTCTAATGATTTAACTATGTGCATAAATGCTTGTGTACGGTGGAATATGACTTTTACCACGGATTTCATGCAGAAATTGTGTACACAAACAAGAATAGCAAACTAAGAGATACTCTTAGAAAAGAGAAAGAAGAAAAAATACTGAATGCTATTCAGTGATGTGTGGGAAAGAATAGGAAAATGATGCCAAATTATTGTAGTGTTCTCATTTTCATAATGAGCGAAGAAATCTCATTTCAAGGACTAATGTTTAAGGAGACAGTGCCTAAATACCTGAGGAGAATTGCATCCATGTCATCAATGACATTTAATATAAACTATTTGTTAAATTCATTGTAAACCATTTTACACATTCTACATTCTAAGGAGGTGAAAGGGGATTTTTACCAGTGTGGTTGCAAATTATTGGCAGCAACAACTGCAGTGGTAGCATACACTCTCAGTCAGTTACTACCAAACACTACATGATTTCAATTAACAATACAAGTGTGGCTTGTAGGTCAAAATTAACTGTGATTAAGCTCAAAGTAAAAATGTAAAGTTAAATTATTTACACTTACTGGTGCAGACAAATTCATATCATAAATGACTATGGCAGGGGAGACCTTATTGCTGTCTACAACTACCTGAAGGGTGGTTGTAGCCAGGAGGGGGTTGGTCTCTTCTCCCAGACAACCAGCACCAGAATGAGAGGACACAGTCTCAAAAATTACAATACAATACAATACACCAGGTTGGAAGAGACCTTCAAGATCATCGCATCCAACCCATCAACCAATCCAGCCCACCTAAACAACTAAACCATGGCACCAAGCACCCCATCAAGTCTCCTCCTGAACACCTCCAGTGAAGGTGACTCCACCACCTCCACGGGCAGCCAATTCCAATGGGCAATCACTCTCTCTGTATAGAACTTCTTCCTAACATCCAGCCTAACATCCATCAATCTGCACCGGGGGAAGCTTAGGCTCGGGGTGAGGAGAAAGTTCTTCACAGAGAGAGTTGTTAGCCATTGGAATGGGCTGCCCAGGGAGGTGGTGTCACCATCCATGGAGGTGTTCAAGAGGGGACTGGACGTGGCACTGGGTGCCATGGTCCAGTAGCCTTGAGGTCTTGGGTGACAGGTTGGACTTGATGATCTTTGAGGTCTTTTCCAACCTTGTTGAACCTATGATCCTATGATTATATAAAAATGAATCAAATGGAAGCAAATCTCTAATGAATGGTAGTGTGACTAAGTAATGGGACTAATCATTGAGAAGATTCACCTGTGATCATACTTTAACCACTTTTTTTAAGGTTAAAAAAATGTTAACATGTATAAACATAGTTAAATAAATAAAAAATAATATTATAGAACAAAATTTTAAATTGCTATCCCTATTATTTGCAACTTCTTCTTCCTCCTCTTTTATTTTTTTTCCTTGCCTGGAATACAGTTTAGTTCTTTCCTTCTAACAGGTTACCACCAAACAAACATATTTTGTTTGTGCTCTCAGTTCCGTGTCCTTAGAGGGACAGCTGAGCCAGTCATCTTAATCTTCCTTTAAAGACAATGTAAAGAAGGAGACACTTCAAAGGCCTTATTCACTTGATCTATTTTACATGTCAGCTTGACATGAATGAATTGCATCCTCGTAGTGCAATAGATTAAGCAGCAAACCTAAACAATTAGATCAGTTACGGCTGCCTATAGTGTAGATATTTGACATTAAAGGAGAATGAATAAAGTGCATTTAGAGGCACTTTACTATTTCCTTGACCTTCAGATAGTTTTCTCATCACTATTTCTGTCTGCAATGCCCTGACAAAATTGAGCAGAAGATGGCAAAGGATTCCTCTGGCACATGTAAAAATAGTAATAGAAGGCAAGTATAAAATCTGTCAGCTCTGTGGGCCTGTGTTAATAAAAGGTGAAGCAACAGCTTTTCACTCTTATCAGTACAGCAGTGAGCTAAGCAAGTTTTCTAAAGGCATACAAGCCATTAGGATTCAAGTGTAGTACTTTCCCAAATAATTTTCAAACAAAGGAAATTTCAGCCTTTAATGTCATGGACTTTTACTGTGGCACTAATTGCAAGATAGGACAAAAATGATAACGTTAAATTGAAAACAACTTGGATACACTCTTTCAAATTTACACCTAATGTGTTTCATGTTCTGCAGTCTTGGAAGTCTAGAAGTTTAAGGTATTAAAGGATTTTACACTGACTTTTAAAAGAACTTTCCAATGCAGTGAATTCCATTTTCTGCCTGCTTATTTGGTGATTAGCAGGAATACTTACAGCTCTGTTTGCTGAGTCTGAGTGATCCTCAACCTAATCTTCTGTATCTTGGGAAGACCCAGGAGAAAAGAATATGGCAGAAGTACCACCACCATAATGTTACACTCAATGTCCAGCTTCAGACTGATTCCAGTATGCATGAAATCAGCTAGAATTTCATGTTCATTACTTGTAATTTCAGTGGAAGCAAAACAAAGAAGAAATGGGAGTGCCTTTGTTATGCATCTGCTTTACTACACTGACTTTATAAAGAATGTAGGAGATTATTTTTTTCTTTAGAAACACCTGCAATATTGGAGAACCAATGTCTTGGGGAAGTATTGATTTTCAGTAGACAACACAAAAACCCAATTACTATCAAGTAAATCTGCTCCTCAGTCTTGCAAATGCAGCATGAGTATTTCTGCCTGTTAAATCCTTTCTTTTAAATGCCACTATTATTTAAAGACTTTCAAGTTGAGTGCTTCTTAGTCCTCTTTAGTCATAGCTGAAGTGGATCTTTATAGGTACACATAATGTGATATATGACCTAATGAAAAGTGGAAGGAGGATTGATAATACTAATTTCTAGTAATACAAATAGTGAGAGTGATGGAATAAACAGGCAGGTTCTAAACTCATAACATCTTTTGACAGTCATGCTCCACCAAGACTTTATTGCTGTCTACAAGTACCTGAAGGGTGGTTGTAGCCAGAAGGGGCTTGGTCTCTTCTCCCAGGCAACCAGCACCAGAACAAGAGGACACAGTCTCAAGCTGCACCGGGGAAAGTTAAGGCTCGAGGTGAGAAGAAAGTTCTTCATAGAGAGAATTGTTAGCCACTGGAATGGGCTGCCCAGGGAGGTGGAGTCACCATCACTGGAGGTGTTCAAAAAAGTATTGGACATGGCATTTGGTGCCATGGTTTAGTAGTCATGAGGTCTTGGGTGACAGGTTGGACTTGATGATCTTTGAGGTCTTTTCCAACCTTATGGATTCTCTGAGTCTATGAATTCAAGTCTAGCAGTAATTTATTAAACATATTTTAGAAAATTAAAATATGCACAGATATTTTAGTATCTATAATCAAACTTCACAAAGAGTAGCTGATGGTATACATAGCTATCATAATTAATAATGTAAAATCCATTGCATGTGAAATGATCTCATTTGTGGTTCATCACTTCACTTAACACAAGAGTCTTATTATTTAATGCATGTGGTTACACTGCAGTATTTTTACACTGCAGTACATTGTTAGGAAGAAATGGTTCTGCTCCCCTGCCTTTCTTTTAAAGTAATGGGACTGTGGTATAATCAATACAATAATTCCAATGTATAATTCCAGCCTGTTGAAGTAATACTTACACATTTGTCAAGTAAAAAAGTAAAATAGTGATTTCTGAAAAAACAGTCCTGAAATCCTCAGTGGGTCATCACAGAATCACAGAATCACAAAATGTTAGGCATTTGAAGGGACCTCAGAAGATTATCTAGCCCTCCCCCATTGCCAGAGCAGGATCACCTCTATCGGATCACACATTAAAGCATTCAGGTGGGTTTTGAATATCTCCAGAGAGGAGGACTCCACAATCTCCATGGGCAGCCTGTTCCAGTGTTCCATCACCCTCACAGTGCCCTTTGTCCTGTCATTGGTCATCACCAAGAAGAGCCTGACTCCATGTTGACACTCACCCTTTACATGTTTTTAAACATTGATGAGGTCATCCCTTAGTCTCCTCTTCTCCAAGCTAAAGAGACCCAGCTCCCTCATCAAGACATAGTATGGAAGTCAGTAGCTGGTCATGGTAGCTTACTACTTCTAGAAAGATTTTAATGAAGCACTTGAAGCTGAAATAGTCTATAACAAGCTCTGAGAGATGACACAAATTAATTCTCTGAATTTTGGAAACAACTATTACATAAAATGAAAGGGAAGAAAGAAAGGGGGGGGGAAGAAAGAAAGTAATGAAAG